>JZSA01006244.1:0-35698 GCA_000956155.1 Cotesia vestalis
TCTGCTAACTTAATTTTCATGACACTGAAGGTGACAGATATTATAATTTTTTTTAGAATTTGATAGCAATTTAATTATTATTAAAAAGTTTCACATGTGAAAATTAATAAAAATTACAAGTGAAAATTTTTAGAAGGATTTTTTTATTAAAATTGATTTGTTAAAAAAATTTCTAAAATTGACAGCTGACCGCTAACTTCAGTATGATTAATTTTCAATTATTTTATTTATATCTTATTTTATGGTGATAATAAAATATAAAGTAGCAATGCTAATGTAACCAAGTTCAGTTTCAAAACCATCAGGCCGTAATATATTTAGAATAAATATAAACAAATAAAAATTTACTTTTTCTTCTTCAATTTTTTTATTTTACTGACTATAAATTATTTTCATTTCAGTTTAATATTAATTCGTTTTATATCTGCACAGTTGTGTTTAATTAAGTTTAAAATATTCAGTTTTGCCAACATTACAGCTGTCGATAGGAATATTTACAGAAATTCTCCAACTTCACAGTAGTATTTTTTTGGAAAGAGTAAAAAGAGCATGCGCGCAGGTTAAAGTAGTTATTGCGTATACTATACCTATATATAACACAATAATTAGGTTATTCTCCGTTTCTACGTTTATGTCGTCTGTGTCTAGCTGTCAACTCTGAGAAAGTGTATGAGAAGGGTTGGATAATTCCTAGAAAAAGTACTTGTGTTGTCGATCATCTCTTAATAATTTTTATATTAATAGTTAAATTGTACTATTCTAAAAATTTTTACACTGTGAAAGGATCAATTGGTAAATCGAATTTTAATTCATTAAATGTCTATAACATGAATACTTTTAAGTAAAAAAAAGAGAAATCGGATCGATGTACTCGTAAAATAGAAAAAAAGGTATTCATTATTAGTAAGAATAAACTTTTTCAATTATTAATTGTGTTCGAAATTTATCTGCCAACTCAATTGCTCACTTACTTTCTTGCAGAAGAAGCAGCTGGGTTGAGTATTTGTATGTATTAGTAATTTGATATATTGTGAAAAATCAGGAATATTATTAATTATGGAAGACGATCTTCCGGCCGAATATGATGTCGTTGTGGTGGGAACTGGTATTGATTTTTTTGTTACAATTATCATTTTTTGATTTATTACTTTCTTTTAATGTTTATTTTGTTTTTGTAAAAATTTTTTTAGGCATGACAGAATCCATTGTCGCTGCTGCTGCCAGTCGTATTGGCAAAAAAGTACTTCATCTGGATAGGTAACATCTATATTTCGATTTTTATGTGGATCGTAACTTTAATGTTAAGTTTGAGTAATTTATTTATTAAAATTTTTTTTGTAATAGTAACGAATACTATGGAGGTTTGTGGGCTACATTCAATTTTGATGGATTGCAAAAATGGATGGAAGACTTGAAAACTCTTAAAGATGCCAGTAGTGATGTTAACATAAGTCTTAAAGATGGTGAAAAATTTTTAAGAGCAAGTAACCAATATTCCACCGTTGAAAACATAGAAGAAACTTGGTTCATCTCCAAGTAACTATTAATATATTTATTATGTTATTTCTCAAATAAACTAACCAGTGAAATAATATTAATTAATTGGACTGATGATAAAAATTTCAGTGACGCTGATTTGCCGCAGCTTTCTTCAAAAGATACTCAAACTGAAGGTACTGAAGAAAATAAAGAAGATGATGCTAAGAAAGACGATGCTGATCCAAATAATCATAAAGACCATGTTCAACGTTGGTCTAAAGATCGGATCAAAAAAGAATACAGAAGATTTAATATTGATTTAGCACCAAAAGTAAATGATTAAACTATAAATTTTAATTTATCGATTAACTCTTTAGATAATTATTTTAATTTTTTTGTATTTTTAGTTGCTCTTTGCTCGAGGAGAATTAGTAGAACTTTTAATATCTAGTAATATTGCACGTTATGCCGAGTTTCGAGCTGTTTCTCGAGTTGCTACATACATGGATGGAAAATTGATACAAGTACCTTGCTCAAGAGCTGACGTATTTGCTAACAAAACTGTCAGTGTTATTGAAAAAAGGATGTTGATGCAGTTATTAGTTTCTTGCATGGAACAAGGCGCTGAGAGTTCGGAATTTGATGGTTTGAAATGATCTAATAAATAAATAAATTATTTGGTAATTATTTACAAGTAGGGTTAACCCCATTTTGGGCCATGACGAGGTGAAAAATTAACATTTTTTTATTCTGCTTGTTTTTACGGCCCATTTATGATAAAAAATGTCGTGAAAGGAAAAAATAAAGATTTAGATAGCTTTTTGCCTTTAAAGGTTGAAAAAAATTTTAGCTTTCATGTTTTTGGATAAAATTTCTATTTTATCTTTTTTTGATATGTATATTTTTTTTAAATACCTAGAAAAACGAACAATTAAAAAAAAATGATCAATTTGACCAAAAAAAAAAAAAGAAATTTAACATGGCCCAGCATGGGTTGACCCCACTTGTAAATAATTACCAGTTATTTTTTTATAATTTTTTGTACAACTAATGATTTGTATTTTAGGATACCGCGATAAAACATTTATTGAATATTTAAATACGAAAAATTTAACACCTATTGTAAAACATTATGTGATGCAAGCCATAGCGATGGCTACTGACAAGACTTCATGTCGTGATGGTGTTAACCGTACAAAACATTTTCTAAATAGTCTCGGTCGATATGGAAATACACCATTTTTGTGGCCTATGTATGGAAGTGGTGAATTACCACAATGTTTTTGTCGATTATGTGCAGTATTTGGTGGAGTATATTGTTTAAAACGTCAGTTTGACGGAGTAGTAGTTGAAGGAGATAAATGCAAATCTATTGTAACTGGAAAACAAAAACTAGCTCTAGAACATTTGGTTGTTGGACAAGGTCACTTACCTCCTGAAATCGTTGATTCTGCGGGAGAAATGAAAATTTCTCGTGGAATTTTCATCACAGACAGGTAGTAATTTATTTTATAAAAGATTATATTTTTAAAGGTTAGTCATTTTTTTAATTATTTGAATGATCTTATGACTATGTTAGATCTATCATGCAAGGAGAAAAGGAAAATTTGACTTTACTTTATTATCCACCTGAAGGGCCTGACCAAGAGCCAGTTACTTTGATTGAGTTAGGACCATCTACTAATGCTTGTCCTCAAGGCCTTTGTAAGTTATAGCTCTATAATTTTTAAACTACATTAATCATATTTCCATTTTTGAAGTCATTATTACAATAATACCATTCATAATACATGAAGCGTTGATGTTGTTCTGCTAGAGTCTTAGTTACTATGCGTGACATTAATTTATCCTTGTTCGTGTTGCTTTTGTATTATTGGAAATGTGTATTTATAGACATTAGAGTAAATGGATATGGAAATTTCGAAAAATGAACATTTGATTTTTTGGAAATAACAATAAAAGTATTTAATTAAAATTAGACATTAATATAAATAGACATTTATTAAAATGAATAATAACATAAAAAGACATCAATTAAAATGGTTAAAAATACAAACGTATAATTGAATAAATGGAACAGTCACTTAATGAACATATGATTTTATGAACAATTGAAAAAATGGACATTGAAATTTTAGGAAAAGTGAATAAATGGACTTTGAATAAATGCCCATCAATAAAAATGAAATCTGTAAAAATGGACATTTGAATAAATGAACTTCGATAAAAAAAATACTTACTTAAATGGAAATTAGTAAAAATGGACATTTATAAAAATGGACAAATGGTTTAAAATTAATTATAAAGTAGATAAATTATAAAATCCCTCGCGGTCTTGAAACTACAATAAATCCACCGTGGATCCACCGTGGATCCATCGTGGATCCACCATGGTTTTGTGACATTTATCCACCGTGGATCCACGGTGAAACCACTATAAATTCACTATAAATCCTCGGTGGATTCACGGTGAAACCACGGTGGATCCACGGTGAAACCACGGTCCAAAAAAAAAAAAAATTTGTGCCTGTGGGCATATTTTTTTCGCTCCATTAACATGTGGCTCTATGCACAGTAATAAAAAAAAATTTCTTTAAGGTTTATTCCAGAATTATAATTTTGTTGTTTTCTTCTAAGAGGAGCTTATAATATTAAAAGCTATTGGCGTTTAAAATTTTGATATATTTGTATTAAATTCTTTTTTTTTTCGTTTTGTATATACAGATACTAAAATCGGAAATTAATTCTCTAATACTTTAGGTAATGAAAGTAACAAAAATTCATTTTTTTTTTTTAAGTTATAAGATCTCAGAGAGCTATTCACATGATTGTACGAGTATTGTCTAATGCACAAGTGTTTTTACTTGAGTTAGATTTTTAGAAACGTCTTCATTTATCACTATTTCAACTGAAAAATTCATGTCAAGATCTCGCGTCAAACTCACCGCGTGGATCCACCGTGGTTTTGTCCTGGATTCACCGGGGATCCATCGTGGATTCACCGTAGATCCACCGTGGTTTTGTCGTGGATTCACCGTGGATACACTGTGGATTTACCGTGGATACTCTGTGGATCCACCGTGGATACTCTGTGGATCCACCGTGGATACTCTGTGGATCCACCGTGGATACTCTGTGGATCCACCGTGGATACTCTGTGGATCCACCGTGGATCAACTGTGGTGAAATGTCACGAAACCACGGTGGATCCACGGTGGTTCCACGGTGAATGCAGGACCGCGAAGGATGTCAGAAGAGCTGGGAACTCGGCTATCAAGACATTTCTTTCATAGATTTTTGCGGAAAACGCTAAAGTATCAATTAATTCATTAAACTTAATTTTCCGCATTTTCAATGAAGACTGTTGAAAATAAATTTCACAGTTTTTAATGGAGAAATAAACGAGAATTGGATTGGTGCCGGAATTGATTTATATATTTTAGCGTTACGATCAAACACTTGGTAAAAACGTGTACCAATTGTTAATCTTTGTACTGGAAGAAAATTCGGAGATTTTAAATAATATATGTGATTGTCGTCTATAAGTTGTTTTAAATTTTCTAATCAATAATTTTTCTTGCGAGAAATAGTTTTTCAAATTCGTAGAGTTACCTTGAAAATCTTTTTTTACAATTTTCAGTACATTTTTGATATATTCTCAACCATTACTTCGGTTTTTTCAATAATTTGATTTATTTTATTCTTTGGAATATTACTAGATTCAAATGATTAGGCAAATATTTCTGTGTAAGAACTTGGCATTATATTTTGATCAGAAATTTTAACTTTTTTAAAGAGTGGAATCATATTATTGCTATGGTTTAACAATCTATTAGTTTAAATATTAGTCAATTTACGCTTCAGCAAATGATTTTTTTAATGGCTTTCTAAACCGATAAAAGAGAAAAACTCTAAATTACAGAGGGGGACCATACATTTCAATTTTAGACATTACAACCATTTCAAATTGTATGATATGAGTGTAAATGCAGTAACGCACTATTTAACGAGTTTAATACTCTTTTACAAATATAACACCGAAAAATCATTTTTATCAATAAATATGAAGTATTAAATTATAGTCTTGAAAGCCAAATTTTTTACAATAACATTACTTTTGAGACATTTGAGTTAGCCAGGTCCGAACTTATTTCATTCTTATATTGAATTTCATAGATCCGTAACAATTATAATTAATTTATAAAAAAAAAATAAATAAAAAAATTATAACAATAATTAAAAAGAAATATTATTAAAAATAATTAATTAAATTTATATCAATTAAATATAAAAAGGGCTTATAAAAATATTTTCTTTACAAAAATTTATTTATTTCTAAATTCATTTATTTTGGGAGTGAATGCGGAATGAATTTTATTATTAATAAAAATTAACTCCTTCTTGGAGTAAATATCACTCCCGCCGGGAGTGAATCAATTAAAAATCATTCACTCGAAAATCACTCCGCGTTTACTCCGCAAATTTTTTCCAGTGTAACAACAAAAAACCAACATTTCTCTGTAATTGCTTTCAAAAAATATATAACAAAATTATTAAATAACTCATCTTAAAACTTATTCCTGAAACTTCTCACTGTTTTCAATCTCAAGGCTCTCAAAAATCTGCGAATCACTCAGTTACTAAGTTTATGGAGTCGTAAGTATATGCCGTCGTACGCTATTTATTCATAAATTGAGTATCCCCTGCACGTAAAAACCCGCATACGTCCACCATAGGTCGAAAAATTTTTTAAGCACCATGGGCAAGCCCCGCGCAAATACGGTTGAGATGATAATTATTTACTGCAGGGATATAAAGCCTTGGCCCTATCGGGCCTCAGCCTTATATTATCCTTGCTGAAAATATTTTTCACCTCGACTGTATTTGCACGTAGCTCGCCCAAGGTACATAAATAATTATGAAAGTCTTGAAGTTAGTCGTAGGTACGCTTTTTAAAATGACAGTTATAACGTGTAGTAAGCTATTCGGCTGTATAGAGATTGGTGACGTATGCGTGACATTGTCCTCGACTGTATAAAGTTCTATACAGCCCATTAGATACTGGCGCGTACGCGTATTATTTACAGATTGAGTGTGGTCTGCACGTAAAAACCCCTATACGTCCGTCTCGGATGAAAATAAATTTGTATCAGTTTAATAACTGAATAGTTGAAATTTCATACATTCGAAGCTTACGTTTGAATATCTTTAGAGCAGTTATCTCTATGATAAAATTTTAAGAGACTTTTTTTGTAGAGCGTTAAATCCTCTTCAAGAATATACTATGAACTTATTTATATGAGGTAGGAATGCCGAGCTAGAAAAATAAAAAAAAAAAATTAGGAAAACGATTGACCTTAAAGACCATCCCTGCAACTTCCCGCTTATTCCATACCTAGGCGCTTAAAATTTCACTTATAATATTTTTGAGCTCTCCGAGCTCAAAGAGACAGCTTTCCTATGCTTTTGAGCTCTTCGAGCGCAAAAGCCTGATAGAAGTTCCATATAACACTATTTTTTGAATTTTCAAACCGCAATAACTTATGAATGAATGAACCGATTTCCACGCGGTTAGCGGTATTCTACGCAGTTTTTGAAGCCTCATGAAGAATTTTTAAGTTTGAATTGATCAAACCATAGATTTCAGAGTAATTCCGAAAAAACACTTTTTTCGGTTTTCTTTTCTGCACGATAACTCACGAACGAATCAACTAATTTCGACCGGACTGACGGCGATCCCCGGGAAAAAATGATTTTGCCTCATTATATATGGTTATATATAATCATATATAAGTTATATATAATTTTATATACTCATATATAACTACATGTAACAACATTAAATTATATATCTCGCGAAAAACTCTAAAAACGTTGAGATTCCTGATTCTTTTATAGCTCCCTACATGATAACTGATGATATAAAATGTATTTTAGCGTTTTTCGCGAGAACTGTCGGAGAAGATGTCTTGGTAGTGAAGCTTCCAGTTTGCTAGATACCTCACTACATGATAACTGATGATTTAAATTGTATTGCAGCGTTTTTCCCGAGATTCGTTGGAGAAGATGTCTTGGTATAGTCGAGCTTCCGGTATCCTCGATACCTCCCTTTGAATAAGAAATTCTCAAAGTCATTGGGAATTCTCGTTAATTATAAAAAAAAAATGATAATTTATTTTAAAAGATTTCCATTTTTAGAGATTTCCATTTTTACAGATACATTTTGAGAGATTTCCATTTTTCAGAGTTTACATATTTACCGATTCTCTTTTTATTGATCGCCATTCATGTGAATTTCAATTTTTTTAAGTTTTTAAAAATATTGAATTCCATTTCTGCAAAATTCCATAAAATCGTTCGGACGTCTATTCATATGTTTATTAATAAATAATTTTTTTTTTTTTTAATTACCGTAAATACTATAGTACAAACGTAAGCTTTTTCGAAAATTATATTTTCTATAACGTGAGAATTATTTTTATTTTAACGGAATATTGAAAAGATATCCATTTATTTAAATTACTTTTTTTATTAATTTTGCAATTGATAAATTTCTAATTACACAGAAATTTAATTATTTATTTAGATTTTTTTAATTTATACCAAATAATAATATTTTCAGTAAAAGAAATTTTCAAAAATAGAGATTTATTTTTCTTTAGTTGGCCAAACTTACAGATTTACTAAAAAGCTATTTTCTTTATTTACGTGTTTCCATTTATAAATTTTTATTATTTTACGAAAGTTCTTTTATAATTTTTTCCTTTAACATTAAAGTACATTTTTATAAATTTTCAAATTAATTTTGAGAGATTTCCAAAAATTCATTTTTCCATTCCTACAAAGGCAGCACTGACCGGGGAGAATTAATGTCTTGCATAGTATTATAACCTATACTTTACTATACTAGAATTTGAATTTGCGCGCGCTTGAATATAGAGTTTGCATATATTTTCATGTTTATGATATATTCGACCAATCATATCACGAATAAATTGATGCCTCATATATCCATCTCTATTTTATATTGGGAAACTATGATACAGCATTTTCTATACTAGTGAACCGAATATAGCATCACCTGACGTAAAATTTGTATCACTTTTTTTTCCGTGTAACCACGCTCAATGCTGCTTAACTTTGATAATCTCAGTGCGTCTTGAAATTCCATACAGTAAAATCTCTATAAAGTTCCGCTGTGAATAGTTCCGTTCCCCTCAATCTTTTCCCCTTCTCTTTAATATTTCCCCTTCGTTCGCACGACATTAGGGGGAGCATATTTTATGTGTGAGAGCATATGTGTAAGGTCGATAAGATAGTTATTTTGCAAACCAGCTTAGCCTTATCATCATAAAAATATAAACATAACCCTTGCTGTATCAATATAAGTATTAGTAAACATGTAGTGCATATTATTAAAATTGATATTTATTTAGTTATTAATAATTATTCTAATATTACGCACTATCAAGTCTCAGTTTATAATGTCAAATAATTTAAATCATGAAATTGCTCAAAAAGAGCTAATTTTGGAAAGTAAGTCTTCCCGTCGCTTGACACTTCAACAAAAAATAGAAATTATTAAGCTACTTGATGAAAATCATTCGAAAACTGACATAGCTGATAAGTACGGAGTAACAAGAACTGCAATTTATAAGATACATAAAGCTCGTGACAAGATACTAAAATTTTCAGCTAGTCATACAAGCAATTTAAATTTGGATAAAAAAAAATCTATCAAACCACTTACAAATGAAGTCATGGATGAAATACTATTTTCCTGGTTAAGTCAAATTCGTCAGCAAGGTACACCGGTAAGTGGACCACTGATTTGTGAAGCAGCTTTGAAAATTAATAAAATTATAGGAGGTTCTGAAAATTTCAAAGCTAGTGAAGGCTGGCTAAATTCTTTTAAATTCAGATATGGAATAAGAAAAAAAAGTATACAAGGCGAAAAATTATCTGTCAATGTTAGTATAGCTAATGAATTTAAAAATTATTATCAAAATTTCATTACAGAGAATGGTTACGAAGATGAAAATGTTTTTAGTGCTGACGAAACTGCTTTAAATTGGAGACTGTTACCTAAAGTAACATTAGCGCTAGGCAACGAATCGTCGTGTCCTGGATATAAAGTAAGGAAGGAAAAAGTTTCAGTTTTATTTTGTGCCAATGCTGATGGTTCATGTCGATTGCCACCATTAGTTATTGGTAAATCTGAAAAACCTCGATGCTTCAAGGGAAATGTTTTACCTGTTCTTTATGCTCATCAAAAATCTGCTTGGATGGACCAAAAAATTTTTCTTGACTGGAATAAAAATAATTTTATACCATTTGTTAAGGCTCACCAAAAAACTCCTGCTACAGTTTTACTTCTTTTGGATAATTGTCCTGCTCATCCTCCTGCTGACGTTTTAAATGCTATAGATCCACAGTTTCAAGTTTTATATTTACCACCAAATGTTACATCCTTAATCCAACCTATGGATCAAGGAGTAATTGAAAAAACTAAAAAACTATATCGGAAAAAACTATTAACACAAATAACTGCTGTTACTGAAGAAGTCAACAATCCAGAAATATTTCTAAAAAACTTTAATTTAATTAATGGTTGCCATTTGATTGCCTCCCCTGGCGGATTCGTGGTCACGGTAAAATGATCGTGAAACGACGGTGAAAGCACCGTCAATTCACAGTGTAGACAAATTATCGTCGAATAACCGTCACTTGTCTGTCGAACGACCGTCGTTTGACAGTGAACGATGAGTATATTTGTGAACAATTTTCACTGTTACTTTATGATTTTTATTCTGTATAGTTGTCATACTTCACTCTTCGAAAAATCAAATTTTCACTTGACTTTTCCGATTTTTTACCTAAGTAAAAATCGTAGATCATCGATCGATCGTCTGTCATTGCACGGTAGTTTGTAAGTGAAACGACCGTGAAACGAGCGTATAATGTCGGTAAGTCAGGAATGTTTTACTAGTCAACAATGAAAAAGTGCTGACAATATTTTATTTTTTTTTTATTTCAGTAAAAATACTCAAAGTGTATAAAAAGATAGGTAAATGAGAAATTCTCAGTAAATAATCGGGATGAAAAATTTGAAAAAAATATTAAATTATGGTAATTTTGTTTATTTTAAAGTAAAATCATAAAAAATTAATCAGACTATAGGCAATCAACAGAGATCCATCATTTCAATACTTTTCAGAAGAGTTTATAGTTTACAAGGGTTGAATTTTTTTCATAGTTTTATATGAGAAACTATAATACTTTTTGATTGTGAAAAATATAATAATAAATATTGTTTAATAAATTATAATTTAATTTCAACTTAACCATAAACATATTTTCTGCACGTCAAATATTTTCACCGTAATTCCAAAATTTGAATTCTTTATTAATGATTTAAGTTTTTTTTTTTTTTTTAGATGAAAACTTACTTTCGAAATTACGGAAAAATTATTTGTTATAAAGAAAAATTATGATGAGATAGTAGTGAGGCTGGGGGGTGGTACCGACATTACATGAATCTGTTTTACCGACAGATGATCCATGTCCACATTAAATCTACATTACCGACGGTATGTTCGTGTCCGTTCTAAGCTACCGACGTGGGCGACCTGTTTTGCCGACGCGGGTATGGTTGTAGGTGGCGCTGGTGGTGAATTCTGCTGCCATTTTTAAATCTTATTATCCGCCGTTTCCCCGCCATTTTTCAAATCTATCCGCCATTCTAAATCCACCATTTTGAATTTGCTATTTGCCATTTGGTGACTGCTATCCGCCATTTTGAATCCGCTATTTGGTGGCTGCTATCCGCCATTTTGAATCCCCCGGTATATACTGTCCGAAGTATTTTTTTTATTTTATTGTCCGTGACAGTAGCGTAAAATCACCGTATTTCGACAGTATATTGAGCGTACGGTGTCGGTCATAACATCGTAGATTCACTTGCGTTTGCACCGTATATATTTTGTTAATTCACAGTGAATATCGTTCACAACTGTATCCGATGCAGACTGACAACTCGCTCGGTAACAACGGACTTTATACGGTGAAACGACCGTGAAACAACCGTTAATCGACTGTGCTTTCACCGTGTTGCCGAATCCGCCAGGGTCAGCTTGGCAAGAATTAACACAAGAAAATTTAGCCTCAGCATGGTCAAAGTTAAAATCATCTATTGATACATCTCAAAATTATAATTTATCAACTGAAGATTTTGGACCTGACGCAGATTGTTGTATGTCAAAAATATCACCTCAGGACATCGATGAGATAAAAAAAGTGATTGAAAAAATTCCAGGTTTGAAAATTCATAATAAATAAAAAATTATGTCATTTTTAATAATTGTAATTTATCATTTTCAGAATATGAGAATTGTACATCTCAAAATATTCAAGATATGTTATATGAAGAGTCATGTGATCTAGGATGGGAGCCACAAAGTTTAGAAACCATTGCAAATAATATACTTTCTAAGTATTAAATTACTAAAACGAACAAAGATATTATAGACAAAGAAAATTTAAGGCCTTCTAATGTTGATACTGATAATAATGAAAGTTTAAAACAAATTAATTTCACACCAGTCGCAAAGGATGTTTCGAATAATACCAATGTTGAGTACATGGACGCAACTTTAGAGTCTGATTATACAGATTTAGAGTTTCTTGATGATTTACTAAGCTCTGACGATATTCTAAATGCTAGCTTTATGAGCACTGAATCTATTAGTAATACAGTTAATTGTGATAAACGTAATATTATTGCTGACGACAGTTTAATAAATAAAAATGTGCAATTTGAAAATCAAAAAGTACCAAACGATTGTGATAATATTAATAATAATATAATTCATGACAATAATAATAATAATAATAATAATAATAATAATAATAATAATAATAATAATAATAATAATAATAAATAAACTAATTTTTTTTTTTCTAAAAATTATTTATTAAGAGCGTTACTTATATAAACTGACTTTTTTTTCTTTTTTTTACTGAAAATTTTTAATTGAGAGCATTTCTTCTATAAATTTAATTTTTTGAAGTTATACTTCTTTAGGCGCGATTGGGAAAAATGATGAGAGTGAATTTTTACGATGCGCGCGCACACCGACAGAAAAAAGCGACAGTATAAGGTTAGCTGCTAAATTTTTCATAAGTCTTGTAAACAGTGCTATCAACATAGTAAACCTATGCAGTGCAGCCAGATCGTGGGATTTTTTTATCCCCACTATAAGGGCATTATGCACTATAGTGCATCTATACACTGTATCTATGTTCAAGTTATTTATTCTAGTATTTTTGTATTGAAAACACGTGTTTCGTATCAGTGCAAATTATATACGTGCTAATAACTTATATTCAGTAGTGATTTAAATTGAATATTTTGATTGATATTACTTATTATTTGTGAATATTAGTGAAAAAAATTGTGCTTATATACTTTTTCAAGTGCTCCAATATAATTGAGGTTAACTATCTGTATGTATTATTTATTGATATAAATTAAAATACTTTTGTTTAATATAATTAACACTAAATATTATTAAATTATTAATGTTAAATACTTATTATTGGTTATTTAATATTTACAAAATAAAGAAATAAATTTAATAAAACATTTAATAAAAAGTTTGTGATAAAAATTAAAATTGAACATCAAATTATAATATTAATTTTTAATATTTGCTATTAAATTGAATAAATAATAAATATTTATAAAATAACTAAATAAATTTAATGAAAATTTTTTGATAAAAATGAAAAGTGAATATTAAATTAAGAAATCAATAAAAATATTTAAAAAATGTCCAACCTTAAATTCAATTTTTGAATTTATTGTTAAATTTATTTTTAAAATATTAAATAATCACTATCATAGATGCTGTATTTGTACGATATCTCAACGCTGTTAATACAAAACTTTTCGTATCATATTTTAGTTATCATAAGCCACTGATAACCGAAGTTCCGATTCAGACATTACCGGAAGATACTATGGAAGTGGACATCATTTAATTAAAAATACAATTCGAATAATAAGACAATTTATGTTAGATTTAATGTAAGAAAATAAATATTTATTTATTTAATTTTTCAAATTTAAACTGAACTTTGTTAATTATCCTTTTCCAATCCTTCTATTATTTTATTGTAATTAATTATTTGCATGCAATTAAAAACTATTGTTTAATGATGCCAAAGAAGTATAACTTCTCACGCGCGTACATAAGTACACGCACCCATTTTTTTTCTAATAGCTAAAAATTTAAACCTAGGTTGTGGGGTTTTCCCAAAAGTTTTCCTATAATTATAAAATTAAATTAAACGTTAAGTTTCGCGCTATCAAAGGAGTATCATCAGTGCTCGCGTGGTGGCACTAGTCACGATTCAACTAAACCGTGATATGACATCACAACGCTGAATGCTGTGATGCACCTAGTGCATCCAACAGGTGACGCTACCTGTTATCAGAGCGCTATCTATTATGAGAGCGCGAATTATAACGAAATATTCAAATACTAAATATTATACGATTAAAACTAATTAAATTTTATATTCGAAGTAAATATTCAAATCATTTATTTAATGCTTTTACTCTTATAAACATCTTTTAGTTAACTCTGTTTTTATATATTTATTTATTTAATTTTTCAAATTTAAACTGAACTTTGTTGATTATCCTTTTCCAATCCTTCTATTATTTAATTTTAATTAATTATTTGCATGCAATTAAAAACTATATTTTAATGATGCCAAAGAAGTATAACTTCTCACGCGCGTACATAAGTACACGCACCCATTTTTTTTGTTTATAACAAATGAAATTTTTAATGGTGGATAAATTAAAAAATTCCACTTACTTAGAATTAAATTCTGAATCTAATGCACCAATCGCCATATTTTTAAGAGAATTGTAAGTTCTTTTCGCAGAAAACTCATTTTTCCACTAGACTAAAATTTTAGTAAGTCAAATTATTACAAATTTTAATTGGCATACAATTTATTAATTCCATTGCCACTGCAGTCTCCCAAGACTCCTGACGACTAGCATTATTTTAATACTATAAGACTAGAAAAAATTAACCCTCTTAGACTATTTTCAATTGTATGAATTACTAGTAAAATCAAGAAAATGAAATATTTATATTAAGTTTTATTTATTGATAGATAAAAATTGGAAATTATTTAAGACTATGAATCAATATTAATAACTTTTTATTCAAAGAGTAATCGGATATCAAGTATTAATTAATTGTTAAAAATAATTGAAAGACATTAGGAATTGCGAATGAAATTCGATAATTTTTTATTTAAGAAGCAATCAATTATTAAGTTTTATTTAATTATATCTACACTACTCGGTCAACTTCGTATCACCTACATATATTTGTGGAAAGTACAGTCAAAACTTAATACAAAATTTTTATTTTCATTAAATGCAACAAAATTATCCACTTAATCACCCGTGTAAAAAAAATTAGGAAAACGGTTGACCTTGAAGGCCATCCCTGCAATTTCCCGCTAATTCTATATCTAAGCGCTTAAACCTGCACTTTTGACGGTTTTGGGCTCTTCCAGCTCAAAAATACAATTGATGTGTTATTTTGAGTTAGCTGTTCTATGGTTTTGAGCTCTTTGGGCTCAAAAGGCTCGTAGAAGTTTTTATTAAAACACTATTCTTAAAAGTTTCAAACTGCAACTACTGTAACGGATAAAATTGGGGTTATTTTTAAATAAAGAGAAAATAACTATCCTTCAGCGACCCCCCTTGCTCGGATTTGTCACTCACCGGAGTCCAGGATGAAAAAGGGGTGGTCAAACAAAAATTGGCTCAGTAAAAGGAACAAATCAAACTATAGTCAATTACGTGCAATCTCGGTAAAATGAATAAGTCGAGTAACTAAATCAAAAATAAATCAAAAACAGGTTATGTTAGGAACAAATTAACAATTTATTCATTAAACAATTAAATAACTCAATGAAATAATCCAAAGTAGGAAACGGAAGTACAAAATAAACAAAAATACACGTGTTACAACTTCGGGTTATGTTAGAACCCCAACACGAAAACTATAATATCAAGTGTTGTCGGTCGAAACGCAAAATACAAAAGAAATAAAGAATTTTACGATTTCAAGTAATGCGCATACGTCGGTACACTGTACACGTACCTTCCGAAGGTATAGAAAATCCGATCAAAACTGGTCTTTACAAAATGTTCGCACACATACAAAATCTCACACGCTGTGAGTTTTCCCCAAAAACCGCGAACTAAAATGCAAAAGCTAGTTTTCCCTTCCCCGGGTAACTAGACGTCAGCCCAGGTCCTAAACCGCTACCCCGAGAGCAAGTGGAGAGTATCCTCCTCGCCCCCACCGACACGGCGTATGTTCACCTACTGGATTTTGACAGAAGGCCAAAATCCAGGGAAGTCGAGTCTTAAGAGTGTCCAAAAAGGTATTTACCAATGTTCTAGTCGAACCAGGGTAATGTTCCTTTGGTTGTTGTTCTTAGAAGAATATTCCCGGAACAACTACACTGTCGGAAGACTTGCTTTTTCCGATCGCCAATTTTCGCTTTTATTATTTTTCCAACAACTCACTTACAACGAACCGGAATAATCGTTTTTGCCATCTATACAATATTTACAAACTATCAATTTAATTGGCATTTCTCTCATTATCTAATCCTCCGCTTCGTCAAATTCTAAGTTTACAAAATAATAATCGCTATTTCCTCCAGTTTCTATCCATTCGTTATTTTTCCATACTAAATTTGGCTCAGGACTTAAAATGATTTCTCTCGTCGGAATTATTCTAATTTACTGTCCAGGAATAATTGTTTAAATAATTTTTGTTCACTAACTAAATGTCTTGAACTATACTTAATGCCATAATAAATTCGTGGAACATGAACTCTAATTTATTCAAGTAATAGAATCTTCGAGAAAATTATTTAAACAATTAAATGCCCAATTTAACCAAACAAATTTTTATTAATTGTACAGCTAGATATAAAGTATTCGTTATTCGTTGATAATAATTGAAAGATATTCGAAATCCCAAATTAAATTCAATAGTTTTTTATTCAAGAAGCAATCAGATATAAAGTTTTATGTATTTATAGAAAATGGTTAATGATTATTCAAAATTACGAGTAAATTTTAATCAATTTTTACTCACAGTGTGATCGGATACAAAGTTGTACTTATTCATAGAAATCAATTAAAAAATTTTGAGAAATACAAATAAATTTTAATAATTTTATATTTACAGTACGATCGCATATCAAGCTGTATTTATTCATAAAAAAAAAATTGGAAAGTTTTCAAAATCACGAATAAATGTCAATAATTTATTATTCACTGGACGACCGGATATCAAATATTAATTAGCTGTTGAAAATTATTCGAAGGCATTGGAAATTGCGAATGAAATTCAATAATTTTTTATTCAAGAAAATACCAGATGTAAAGTTTTGTATATTCGTATGAACTAATTGATAAGTATTCAAAAATACAAATAAATTCCAATAATTTTATATTTACAGTACGAATCCATATCACGTTTTATTTATTTATAAAAAAAAATTGGGAAAACGGTTCACCCTAAAGGCCATCCCTGTAACTTCCCGCTAATTCAATACCTGAGCGCTTAAAATTGTACTTATGACATTTTTAAGATTCTTGAGCTCAGAATATAATTTATGTGATATTTTGAGCTTACTGAGTTCGGAGAGATAATATCTTGATGCATTTGAGCTCTCCCGGCTCAAAAGTCTGAAAGAAGTTTCGTAGAACACTATTTTTGGATTTTTCAAATCGCAATAACTTTTAAATGGATCAACCGATTTCCACGCAGTTAGCGGCATTCGAAGCAGTTTTATCATCCTCATAAGTGATTTTCAGGTTTTAATTGATCAAATCGAAAACTTCAGAGTAATCCTCAAAAAACACTTTTTTCGGTTTTCTTTCGTTCACGATAACTCACGAACGAATCAACCGATTTTGACCGGATTGGCGAAGATCGGGGTGATTTTTCAAGCTTAAGGGCAGATTAGTTTTTGAAGTTGATCGATAAAGCCGTTTAAAAGATATTCCAAAAAAACCACTTTCAAAAATGATTTTTTTCTTATTTTTTTTTGAGATTTTTCAAGATTTCTTAAAATCTATCGGTCCGAATCGGTTCAAATTCTCAGAAAATTTCACTTTGAATATCCGTAGCAACACTTATTATTTTTGATTAAATTAATTTTCTTGAAGAACTAGTCACAAATAAAATTACAACGTATCTTGCACGATCTTAATAATTATCCGTAGCAACACTTTCTGTTCACTCTTATTGTCCGTAGCAACACAATCTTTTTAACCCTTTTTTTCTTTTTACCATAAAATCTCTCAATGAAAGAGCCTGCGACATCCTGGTCACAGCACCACTGTTACGTTCTGGAATTTTGGGTTTTCCAGATAACTAATTTTAATCATTTTTAAATCCCAGGTTGGCCTCATTAGGGAGTCGATAGACCCCAGGTGAGCCAGTTGCTAGGCTCTTTCTTAAATTTTGAGATTATTGTTCGGGTTCAATTAAATTAAAATACAAAATTTCATTTGATTTAATATATTATAAAAATTAATATAAACTTGGTGGAGTCAGTCGGTCTTCGGACCTACGTCCGGGACCTCAGATGTTTGTCGGCTGACTGACTTCTCTGGATCTGCATCCAGAGTACAAAGAATTATAAAAGTTAATAAAATTGACAACGTTGCATCTCAGGTTACCCTAGAGAAGTCGTCGGAGTACAGCTCTCACGATGTTTAGGCTAGAGCCCGGTGACTCTCTTATCACAAGCGATTTCCGTTACTTCGCTGATGATGAATTAAATTCATCACCAACGAAGCAGTTAAAATTTTTGAATTAGAAATTCAATTAAATATTATAAATTTAACGGGAACGTAACACTATCCTAAACATTTCTTGAAAATACGTTCGTTTATTAGTTCATTTTTTATTAACATTAAAAATGATTTAATTTAGAATAATAATGATTGTATTCAAAAAGCATTGTTTTACCTACCAAAAATTTAATAAATTGAATTCCTATAAAATGCATAGCTCTACTGCTAATGAAATGCTGAGATATAATTCTCCAAAAGTCAAGTGGGGTCAATTTGACCCGTGTGTACCCTAAAGTTCTCTACTTTGAGGCTTAATGTGTATTAATAATAATCGTAGATGTAAAAACTATCGTAATAATAATGATAATAATAATAATAAAAATATGAATGATAATTATAATAACAAATAACAGACTTAAGAGAAATATTTATTTATTTATTCAAACTCGAAAAAAAATCATAATATTAATTTAAGTAATATCCTAGCTCAACTTAATATTAGTTATAAAAATAATCATTATATCATACCTTAATTTTAGTTATAAAATGGTCAGAATAATAATAATAATTATTATTATTAATATCTTAAGTTTACTCAATACATACTAATAATACAATAAAAATAATTAGGAAAACGGTTGACCCTGAAGGCCATCCCTGCAACTTCCCGCCAATTCTATACCTAAACGCTTGAAATTGCACTTATGACGTTTTAGAGCTCTTCGAGCTCTTAAATACAATTTGTGTATTACTTTGAGCTCTCCGATCTTAAAAAAATAGCTTCTGTATGCTTTTGAGCTCTTCGAGCTCAAAAGTTTGATAAAACACTATTTTTTTAATTTTCAAATCGCAATAACTTTTGAATGAATGAACCGATTTTCACGCGGTTGGCAACATTCGACGCAGTTTTTTAAGCTTCATAAAAAAATTTTTGAGTTTATATCGACAGAGAGGAAAAATTCGGAGTAATTCCGAAAAAACGCTTTTTTCGGATTTCTTTCGTCAACGATAACTCACGAACGAATTAACCGATTTTGACCGGATTGGCGGCGATCGACGTGGTTTTTTGATGTTAAGAGCTGATTAGTTTTTGAAATTGATCGGTAATGCCGTTTAAAAGTTATTCCAAAAAAACCACTTTTAAAAAAATTTTTTTTGTAGTTATTTTACGATTTCTCAAAATCTATCGGTCCGAATCGGTTCAAATTTTCAGGAAATCTAAGTTTGGGCAACCCCTTTGAATGGCCCCAACCGCGATCAAATCGGTCAAGCCGTTCAAAAGTTATAAGAGGGTCACATACATCCACACACACACACACACACACACACACACACACACACACACACACACACACACACACACACACACACACACACACACACACACACACACACACACACACACACACACACACACACACACACACACACACACACACACACACACACACACACACACACACACACACACACACACACACACACACACACACACACACACACACACACACACACACACACACACGTGTGCGCGCGCTTTCAGATCCAACTTAAAAAAATTTGACGAGATATCGCGTTCAATTATTACTGCACTGAAATACGGTAAAGATGAAAATTTGTGTGATTTTCAATAATGTTAGAATTGCTGTCATTCCTTAACTATTTAATTGAGAAAAATAGATAAGTATGCAAATTAGAGCTTATTATATAAGCTTTTAGATGCAACCCCAGCGAATTCGAGGTGACAATCAAATTACAGTCAAATGACGGTGAATCCACTTTACCGATGAAAGAAAGTCTATTGATGGTCGAACAACCATCGATCGACGATGAAAAATAGGTCAAGTTGTAAAATTTTTTGACGGTGATTGCATGCCCTTGTGGAAATTTTTGGGACTTTTTTCGGAAAAAGACTTCCAAACACTTCTAAAGACTTTCTCAGAGTTCTTAAGGGTTTTTTTTAGAGAAAAGTCCCAAAAAATTCCACAAGGGTGGTTCATACAGTGAACATTATACAAGATTTTCTCCATTTTTTTCCATTTAATAACCATAATTTTCCGTTCCCTCGATTGTCTTCAGACATTTATATATAGATAACAAATCTGATTTGGTTGAAATCTATGATTGTTACCACCAAAGAAATATTTGTTAACTATAAAAAAATCTCGATTTCATTCGAATATAGTATAACTTTGTCTCAAATAAATGAATTTATTTGTATTAAATAAATATTTCTGGTAATATTTAAATAAGAGATTTATTTATAGTTAATGAGGCTCATTTCATTTAAATGAACTGTTTTCTCAGATAGATACAACGGTGAATGACTGGTAAAAATTCGGTGAGTAAAGAGTATTTCGGTGGTGAATCCACGGTAGTCTGCGGGTGAATTTAAGGTCAAATGGCGTTAAAGGCGGTAAAGAAAATAGTGACGGTAGAGTAGAAATTTTACACCAGCGATTTATTGATAAGTTGCTGGGTGAAGTTTTATTTGTAAATATAAAAAAATTTTATAAAATAATATATGAGGCAAATAAAATATAAATAAACAGTTAATAAACAATAATTTGAAAAAGGATTCAGTCACTAGCATTTTCGACATTATAAAAAAAAAAAAAAAAAAAGAAAAAAACATTTTTTATAAATTTTTGTAAAATATCATTTCAGGACTTATTTTTAATGAAATTTTAAATTTAACATAGGCTCATGAAATTAACGAAAAAATTTCTTTTTGATTAATAAAATTTAATGCATTCATTTTGGGTGACATATTCACAGGATGATTTATTATTCAGAATTCATGAAATAGAAATAATCATCAAAAAAAAAATTAAGAATCCGGAAAATACATGGTGATTAAAAAACACTGTCATTTCCGGTCTGGGATAGCATTACAGGAAGATCCCTTGATTCTAGATCAGATGATCTGAGTTCGATCCTCGGTCTAGGCGAAGTGATTTTACACTGAATTTTTTTTTTTTTTTTTTTTTAAATTTATCCCGCTTAAGTGGTTAGCGCCACTTGTAACAAAATCGCTTCTCTACCTAACCACCGCCTGCACTCCTATCTGACTGTCAAGGGGAATCTCTACGACGGAAAAGACGACTTAAATAACAAAGAAACCGACAACAAGAACGAGAACGAACAATGGTGAAAGTCTCCAGACCCGGTCGTAGGAGTCTCGACTCCCTGCAGGCTGATGTTACGAACACCTGTCGACTCTCACTACCGTTCGCAACCAAGATAATTTTAAATAAGAGACTGACAAGAATTTCGAGCTACCCTTCGCTGAAAACACTCTGACTAGGGACAAAAACGACGATCCAGAGTCCGGTAGGCTGGAGATCGAGTTAGCTGATGAAGAAGAGGAAGCGGAAGCCTCCAATTTCCCGGATAGTATCGATGAAGAAGCTATTGTCTCTTCTATTGACCATGCGCGAAGATCCCTCAGGCTCGGTTAGAAATCCCGTTGGACGCCAGATAATTTTATCAAAAAAATCAAAATCACAAATTTATCCAGGGACCGCGCCGAGCAATCAATTAGTGATCTAAATTTTTATGCGAATAAGAATTAAAATGAAAATAAAAGTAAGAACGGAAACAGAACTAATTATTAAGCAAAGAATATTAATATTAAATCTATTCAATGAATATTTTACGCAATCTAAAATAATACAGTACAGGAAAAGGATTAAGGTAGATTAAGACAACGAGCACAAAAGAATTACTGAAACAAAATCAAATAAAATAAACCAAGAATTTATTATAGCCAAATACCACATTCCTACGAGGGCTAGGTAATTCTTACTTATAAAGTGTAATATAACTATCCTCAGAA
This sequence comes from Cotesia vestalis, assembly GCA_000956155.1. Taxonomy (NCBI): domain Eukaryota; kingdom Metazoa; phylum Arthropoda; class Insecta; order Hymenoptera; family Braconidae; genus Cotesia; species Cotesia vestalis. Next base: position 22,239 of record JZSA01006244.1, read on the forward strand.
TTTTTCTGAATTTCTATACAACTTTTAGATTTTATAATTCACGTTTATAATGTTCAAAAATTAATTATTACTCTTGATCATATAACTTCGATAATTACAAGAACAATAATTTAATAAGCAAATTAAAGTATTACAACTTACTAACAACGAAAAATATAAATAATAATTTGATAATATTATTAATGAACATAATAATAATCAATTATGACATACTATTTTAATTTAAATATTTACTGGCCGACTCAAGGACCCAACACGTGACTTTCGGGACAGGTATTTCCCTACGATACTCCTTACTCGTTACGGGATCAACTCGATAAAATGATAACAACTTTTAATAAACGATAAATGAACAAATTATCTGAGCCAGGAGACAACGCGGCGTATGTATATTAATTTAGCTCAACTTGTGAGTACTCACTAAAAAAAAAAAAATTAGGAAAACGGTTCACCCTAAAGGCCATCCCTGCAACTTCCCGCTAATTCCATACCTGAGCGCTTAAGATTGTACTTCTGACATTTTTAAGATTTTTGAGCTCAAAATATAATTTATGTGATATTTTAAGCTCACTGAGTTCGGGAACTGAGTTTTTGACCAGACTAGCGGCGTTCGACGCAGTTTTTTGATGTTGAAAGCTGATTAGTTTTTGAAATTGATTGGTGGAGCCGTTTAAAAGTTAATCCAAGAAAACCACTTTTCGAAAAATTGTTTTTTGTAGTTTTTTTGCAATTTCTCAAAATCTACCAGTCCGAATCGGTTCAAATTTTTAGGAAATATAAGTTTGGTCAAGCCTTTTTGAATGGCGCCAACCGCGATCAAATCGGTCAAGCCGTTCAAAAGTTATAAAAGGGTTACATACATACATATATACACACACACACACACACACATACATACAGACAGACAGACAGACAGACAGACATGTTGACACCCTCTCAAGAACCCTCGAAATGGCTTCCTAGGACCTTAAAACGTCGAGATCTGTTGAAAACTCGATTTTTGCAAAACGAGGTCAAACCAATAACTTCCCGATTTTTGAAAATTTTCAATTTTCTTAGCGGGAAGTTAAAACGGGACTCGAACCAAGGCGCTAGATCCACACTCCTTACACTGTGCGGGCTCTTGCTTGTCTACTAAATTTTTGTAACCGTAAACCGTCTGAGGCCTCGTGTCCAACAACGATGGCCTCTCTAGCCATTTTCCCAAATTTAATAGTCCCTTCGCTCGCGATCGATAGAATAGGGTTTCACCCGTGCGAGTAAGGAATATGATCTATTATCAATATTCAATATTATAATTGCTTGAACATTTTCTTTATCACCTGTCCTGATACCCATCGTTGAACCTCGGCTCGAAACGCTGAAACAAGCTTACAAGAAAATTAGGTATAAATATGGCAATTATTTACGGCGATGAATAATAAAATAATAAAATTATAAACAATTCAATATAAATATCTGAAACAAATATCCACTTTTACACCTTGCTCAGGTTGATTTCAATTGAAATGGAATTTTTTGTATGAATATTTTTAGTAGTCTTCTTATAATTATATATTTCTCTTAAGGATAGGAACCTAAAGGTAGTAGGAATTATATATGTCCCTTAAGGATAAGAGCCTTCATCTAGGAAGAGCAAGAGAAGCAGAATAGTTTGGTAGACTCGAGGCAGAAATCCTGGACTTGACGAGAGAACGAATTGACTACCATAACTACTTCTGCAAGCCCTACACAAACAAACCAGTACCTAAGAAGATAGGCCCAAAATTAAAAGCACGAGAAAAAATTCTACAGTTTAACAATAAATATTAGTTATTATTGCAGTATATTGTTATATCCAGTCATTCATTACTGTACAGTGCTTAAATACATTATTTGATGATTTATTATTTACTTTAAATAAGTTTTTATTTTTAAAAAATACCAAGTTATTGTGCAAATAAAACAAACATTAAAATTATTCGCTGTTAGAATCAGCAGGGAAATATTCTCCTTCCTGGATTTTCTCAAATAATAAATGTTCTCTTTGAATTTTAATTTTAAGTAATTCCATCTCATATTGATGTTTTTCAATAGCTTGCTCTTTTAATATAGCTGCAAGCTCATCTTTTGGAGACATATGTTTTTCTTGAAGGACGTTATCATACGGTTTGGCTGAAGTACTTTTATGTTTGTTGGCTTTTAATGGAGCACTTATTTTAGATTTTAAATTAGATGGATCAATTTTCGCCCAATCCCGAACTTGTTGGTTGCTCAGCAAATACTAATTAAGAAAAAAAAATGTTTAAAGCTTATATTTTTACTCATATCCTAACAGATAAACTAATTTAATTCAAGATTGATCAAGTTAAAGGTATAAAGGTTATAAACTTTTACAAAAAAAGTATGTATTTAGTAATTCGCAATTTAAAATATTTAGAAATTTCTTTAAGGCCAATATGAAAGACATTATTACCTCAAAAACATCGTTTTCGGATCCCTCATCCTCCACATTAACGATATCCGCCACCGTGGATGAATCACCATCATTATCATACTTATTAATAAATCCTCGAACAGTTGCTTGATGTATGACACCCAAAACCGCATCCATCACCGGATCATTGTCAACACTTGTTTTCCCTCCTCCTGAAAAAAGTTGGGATAATTTAAATACAAATTTTATTATTATATCAAAAAAATTAAAAGAAAAAGTATAATTTACCTGTTTTCATAGCATCTGCTTTCAGAGCACTTGAATATTTCCTGGCTTTGGTTTTGATATTCCTCCAAAACACTATGATACTGTCAGAAGGTTTTGGTACATAACTTTCTGTATATTTTTCGGCAATAATTTTCCAAGTTGCATTTTTTTTTTTCGCGGAAACTTTGTCTGTAACTTTATTCTCTAAAATTTCCTTGTATTCTGCAATTAATTTAATTAATAATAATTTTTGATCGTTGGACAAGATAGGTTGCCTAACAGTTTCTGAAGCTTTGTTTTCATTAATTTTATTCATTTTAAGATAACAATTATAAATATTAAAAGTATAATTTGTTATTAATTATTTATCTCAATCAATTTTTTTGTAATTTATTTCTTTTATCTTTATTTGGGTTGCTAGGCAATGGATCGTTGCTTGTTATTGTTTAAAACAAAAAAGAGAATATTCAACAGAATACTGTATTCTGCACAATCAAGTAATCGAACAAAAATGGATAAGTGTAATTTTCTATTTTTTTTTTTTTTTAATTTAAAATATATTACTTCTTTAAACTATAATTATAAACAATTATTTTGTTTTTTAATAGTTACTCCTGAAATTGATTTTAAAATCCTCAACGAAAGATTCATTGCAAGCGAAAATTTATTTGTCACCGATGATTGGGAAGACTTAAGTTATACCAGTCATTACGGATTTTTGTGAGTTAATTTATAAATGAATTACTAAAATTATTAATTTTACCGGTTAATATTACGTAAAATCACTCCTAACTGCTGAAATTTTTTGTTTTTCAAATTTTTATTAGAAAAATTTCAAGTCAACTTGTTTTTTTGCGGCCTCCTATACCTCTAGAAGTAGTCGCTTTGAGAATTTGCACCTTATGCGAAGAATTTAACAGCTTAAAAGCTACATTTGATTTAAATGGAAATATACCGAATTGGCCCTATTGGGAAATGTTTTTTAATTATTAGACCGTAGTTCAAAATCGCGCCCAATGAAATAATAAAAAATGCATTAATTTATTAAATTAATTATTTACTTAAAAATGTTTGTTTAATGTTCTAATTTTGTTAAATTCTAATACTAAAAAATAAAAACAATTTTAAATACTGTTATTAATAAAAACTTACTAGTGAATTAAATATTTTCATTTAATCTTCATCGTAAATATTTGCAGAAATATGTAATTGATCTTGCTGAGCTAACGTAACACACTAATGGGTAAGTGAGTACTCGCCAAAATGAATTCTTGCTTCCAAATTACTTTCTTCAAATCTATCGATACAGACTCTGAAAAACAAATTATTTTGTTACTGTTGCAAATTTATTGTTCATTAGAAATAAATATTTTTACCTCTAGATTTTTTTCAATTATGATAGACAATGCAGTCATACGCTGTGCCCACGTCATGATACTTTTTTCTTCATTTTACAGAGCTTCGACTCACGTTTGCAAGTCTTCTTTGACCAACTTATCTTCGACAGTGGTTGGATTAGAATAACTTGTCTCAAATTTCTACAGTAGTATATAATAATTGATGTTATGAAATTTATTGGATTGAGTGTTAAACTTTAATTAACCCTTGCAATCTTCACCTCACTCTGGAATCACTCTGTATTCAAAGTCAGAGTGAAATCATATTGAAACCAGTGTGGATCCAGAGTGGTTTTGTGCCTTTTTTCCAGAGTCAAATCACAGTGAATCCAGAGTAATCCCAGAGTGAATTCAGAGTAATCTCAGAATGAATTCAAAATGAAACTAGAGTGAATTCGAAATGAAACTAGAGTATTTTCAGAATGTCTGGAAAATGTTTTCAACGTGGATTTCGCGCTTTTCAGAGTAAATTCGAATAATTCTCAATTTTGTCCTTAGTATATTTATGATAACTTTAACATGAGTGTAGTGTATTGAGTTTTCATAATTTACCTAATTATATTAACAGTTAGACGACAAATTGTTAATAAATTGATAATCATATAGCATTTTTTGACTATATAATTAACAACCATTTCATTCTACAAAATAAGAGATAACAAATTTTGTAATTTGAAAATACTTTCAATAAGTTAACAGTCTATTTTTATCTTTATTATATTAAATTATGAAGTCAACAGGTGAATTTAGTATTATACATTATTAATTGGTTCCCTATTTAAAAATTTTTAAATGTTATGAATTTTTGTATGACTTAAAAAAAATATTAAAAGTATAATTTGTTATTAATTATTTATCTCAATCAATTTTTTTGTAATTTATTTCTTTTATCTTTATTTGGGTTGCTAGGCAATGGATCGTTGCTTGTTATTGTTTAAAACAAAAAAGAGAATATTCAACAGAATACTGTATTCTGCACAATCAAGTAATCGAACAAAAATGGATAAGTGTAATTTTCTATTTTTTTTTTTTTTTAATTTAAAATATATTACTTCTTTAAACTATAATTATAAACAATTATTTTGTTTTTTAATAGTTACTCCTGAAATTGATTTTAAAATCCTCAACGAAAGATTCATTGCAAGCGAAAATTTATTTGTCACCGATGATTGGGAAGACTTAAGTTATACCAGTCATTACGGATTTTTGTGAGTTAATTTATAAATGAATTACTAAAATTATTAATTTTACCGGTTAATATTACGTAAAATCACTCCTAACTGCTGAAATTTTTTGTTTTTCAAATTTTTATTAGAAAAATTTCGAGTCAACTTGTTTTTTTGCGGCCTCATATACCTCTAGAAGTAGTCGCTTTGAGAATTTGCACCTTATGCGAAGAATTTAACAGCTTAAAAGCTACATTTGATTTAAATGGAAATATACCGAATTGGCCCTATTGGGAAATGTTTTTTAATTATTAGACCGTAGTTCAAAATCGCGCCCAATGAAATAATAAAAAATGCATTAATTTATTAAATTAATTATTTACTTAAAAATGTTTGTTTAATGTTCTAATTTTGTTAAATTCTAATACTAAAAAATAAAAACAATTTTAAATACTGTTATTAATAAAAACTTACTAGTGAATTAAATATTTTCATTTAATCTTCATCGTAAATATTTGCAGAAATATGTAATTGATCTTGCTGAGCTAACGTAACACACTAATGGGTAAGTGAGTACTCGCCAAAATGAATTCTTGCTTCCAAATTACTTTCTTCAAATCTATCGATACAGACTCTGAAAAACAAATTATTTTGTTACTGTTGCAAATTTATTGTTCATTAGAAATAAATATTTTTACCTCTAGATTTTTTTCAATTATGATAGACAATGCAGTCATACGCTGTGCCCACGTCATGATACTTTTTTCTTCATTTTACAGAGCTTCGACTCACGTTTGCAAGTCTTCTTTGACCAACTTATCTTCGACAGTGGTTGGATTAGAATAACTTGTCTCAAATTTCTACAGTAGTATATAATAATTGATGTTATGAAATTTATTGGATTGAGTGTTAAACTTTAATTAAGTTTTATGCATGTAAGCAAACTAAATGTTAGCATTTATAGCAAATCAGCTATAGTTAACACAGTTAAAATACAAAAAAATAATAATTACCATTAACTTATGACCAGCAATAATAGTTATAAGTCCTTCCTCTAATTGTTCTACAGTACTTGCATCAATATTTTCATCACCACTGCAGTCAAGGCATGCTTAAATGTTCGGTTTGCCATCACTTATCACCTAAAAACCATAAACAATTATACTCCACATTTAATATAATTTTAATAATTAAATAATTAAATATAATTGTTTACCTACAATACCACAGCACCAGGATCTATTCTATAATCAAAAATAGCAATAACGATGCCACGACCATCGTACTCTGGATATTTAATAAGAAATTAATTAATTCCAATTCCTTTTTCGGCACGAGGCCACATACAACAAAATAACGCATAAAATTATACGGAGAAAAAGTAAAAAAATGAAAAATGGGATTGAAGGAGGACTCTTTTTAAATAATAATGATATTGATAATGTTGAGGATCGGCCCCACAATCATAATAATGCTGCGCTTTATTTACTCTCACTCTTATAACTGTTTTATTACGTTAAATACTCTTTATATTTTACTTTAAATATTGTAATTTCAAGATAATCGTAATAGTCAAGTCAAAAGTTTTATTTGAAAACTTTATAGGCAATTTTATTCTTCGTGAGCAACAATCATCTATACATGATCGCGCTGATCTGTCAAATTTTTTCTCTCGTGTTTTTCTCTCGTATCTGTTTACACGTATACGTGTCTCTTTTGTTCCTTGTCTTAGCATTCAATTTTGTGCAATTAAACTGAAATAAAAAAAAAAAGTATTAATTTAATTTTGAAGATACGATGTGATAAATTACTACTTACTTTTGAAAGTATCCATTCACTAATACATTTCTAATATTAGCATTACCAATTACAGGGTTTGCTACCTCAGGAATTTGGAGATATTAGACTGATATTAGGCCTGAAATTAGACCTGATAAGGCCTGTTCATGTATGACCAAACCTGAAATTAGACCATGATCATGCCTGATCAGGCCTGTCCATGTCTGAAGTGTTAAATACGCTCAGGCCTGACCAGGCCTGTCCATGCCTGATCAGACCTGTCCATGCCTGATCAGACCTGTCCATGCCTGATCAGACCTGTCCATGCCTGGCCAGGTCTGTAAATGTATGTTCATCTCTGAAGCGGTAAAAACGCTCAGGCCGGACCAGGCCTGTTCATGTCTGAAGCGTTAAATACCTCAGGCCTGTTCATCCCGGGAAAAAATGATCAGACCTGACCATGCCTGTTCATGTATGATCAGGCCTGAAATTGAACCTGATCAGGCCTGTTCATGTATGATCAGGTCTGAAATTAGATCTGATCAAACTTGTTCATGCCTGCTCATGTCTGATTTTTTTTAGTTCTATTTTTAAAATTAATTTTTTCCGTATGACGCATCAATTTCTGTCCCCTAAATACTTTTCTCAAGTATTCAATGAGTGGAGCAGATTCTTCTTTATTGAAGTCTGTATTAAAATCACCAGACAAAATAACAGGCATTCGTGAATATATTTCTCGAGAACGGAAAATTTGTGCCGATGACGTAGCAAATAGAGCTACACGGAAAAAAAATCCTATGAAAAATTACGATGGTAACATAGTAATCCAGGACTAGACTTTCAGTATGTTGATTTTTACGATGCTGCCGTCTACAGAATACAATTTGAATTATTGAAAATTACGATGTTATTTAGTAATTTTTTTTTTCCGTAAGAGCAAGTGAATAAGGAATCATACTATATGTTTCAATAAAAAAGAGACAGAGTCCAGTAGTTTGCGACGCCACCACGGACAGATGACCAACTACTGTATGGAGAGTTTTATTATGTAACTGAACAGAGAGTATAGATATTCCCTCTGATGGCGTAAGGGGATAAACCTTGAGCCTGTGGCGGAGAGGATACCGGGTTCGACTCCTCAGTGACACAGGATTATTTTTTCGGTGAACTAAACTTCTTTTTCATTTGAGTGATAGAAATTTACGATGTTGCATCGTATAAATTATAATGTTTGAGTTCTGGTCCGGCACTACATGAGCAGCTACTGGATACTTTATCTTAGTGATATTTTTAATAGATGAGTTATTTTTGGTTAATGAAAGCTTTCCAGATAATAAAAATGAAATTTCCCTATAACATTAATTTTTTTTTTAATTTTTACTTGCATTGACGTGTTTCTAAAATTTTCAAAATCAGTTCGTGAATATCATTGGTCATAGCTTGTTTAAAGTATTCTTCAAGTGATATTTTTCCATCGGATAGTAATTTCAAGTTATTAGAAATATGATTATTTATTTTTATAAAGGAGTTTTTCTCATACAATTCAAATTGAGCACCTCTTTCCATCATCTTCCACCTACTTTCTGAATTATCACAAATTCTCTTTATACACTCTAGTTAAGTTAATAATAACAATAATATTAATAATAATAGTAATAGTTCTATACATTGAATTTAATAAAACATACCTGAAAACTGAAAAATATCTGGGGTTAAAGATCCAAATTCACTTCCCATATGCCGATCAAAATATTCCGAAATATTTATTGAATCGTTGGTACTATTCGAAAATGATATTATCGTTGCTGCAGGTTCCCACCACTTTTTAATGAAACTCATAAATTTTTCTAAGTCTGTTACGGGCTCAATGTAAGCTTCTTTTTTATCTCGAATTGTTTCATTAATTTCCATGATAGCATTTTTAAATTGATCCGGGGGTAATAATGGAATTAAAAAGCTCCATTTTAATACTTCATGTCTCATATTTTCTAAATTACAACTTTTCCATTGTCTCGCTGCCATCTGTAAAAAAATTAATTTACGAAAATAATTTGATGAAAGACATTTGCAATAAATGATAAAATTAATTTACTCTGATGTAGTTCATCCAACACCCTTTAACGTCAATCTGTGGAAGAGCTTCTAGAATAGCAAAAGTCAAGGGTAAATAACAGTCCGTAACAACTCGTTTCAAATTATCTTTGATCGATGGTATCCTCAAGATCAAATTTTCCCATATTTTAGCATATAACGATTTAGTTGTGGAGTCAGATAATACAAAAACACATGGAATACCCTGTAAATTAATAAATGAAGTATAAAGTATTATTCTTATACATTCATATCGCGTTCCAGATGCCATAAGGACGTATACCGGCAAAAGGTCCTGGTGAAAAGCCATAAGGGCCTATAAAATTTTTTTTTTTTTGGGAATCAACTTATTTTTGTATGTAACGTGCAGAAATACAAAAAAAAAATTTTTTCGAACTAAAAATTTTTTGGACTTGGAAAAAAAACAGAATTTTCATTATACGCCCTTATGGCATCCGAGGTGGGTCCCAGCAGCCATAAGGGCGTATAAAAAAAATTTTTTTTTCGGGAATCAAAGTATTTTTTGTATAAAACGGGCAGAAATGCAAAAAAAAAAATTTTTCTTCAAACTTAAAATTTTTTTTGGACTTAGAAAAAAAATTGAATTTTTATTATAATTTTTATACGCCCTTATGGCATCTGTAACGCGATATATAAAAAAATTATTATTGTTGTAATAATTACAATATTATTTCTTCTCAAAAAGAAAATTAATAATTGGGATATTTTAATATCACTCAACTGAATCTATAAATTAATTCAAATAAATAAGATTAGATTTTTTGTCATTAATAATGATATCTTACTTTATATGTCGCATGCAAATAAATTTCTTCAGTCTTTCCCAATAGATCAAAACAATATTTTGTCGATAAAATAGAAGCACATGACCCATCATCGGCTTCGACCTGAGCTATGAATGTACTCTTGATCAACTGACAGGCGGTCACCAAATTCTTAAATTCTTTTAATTTTTCTGGAACTGTAGGTTTAATAGTTATCCGTTTTGAAGCTGCAATTGTTCTAGTAGTTTTAGGCACTTTCATCTTGTTCACTGGTTCCATTCTAAACAATATAATTAATAGTTATTAATAATGAAAGAATATAGACTTAAAAAATCTTTTATTACTTAAAAGTAAAGTTTTCACAATGTAATTTTGGATAAATATAAAATCTTAAAACAAACAATAATTAATTTTTTTTTTTTTTAATTAGCTGAATAAAGAGTTTAAACGCAAAATTATGTACGTTAAATATCCATTAATATAACTTACCTTGTTCCTATCACTGACTCTGGATGATTGTGTAAGCTATCATCTCCTATATATTCATCACGAATTTTTTGTAGAATAGCTGGACACTTAAATTTTGATTTATAAGACTTACACTTAAATTTTTGTTCATTTGATCCTTTGACTTCCTTAAAAATCCATTTTCCATAAATGTAATCAAACGAATTCTCCGATTTACCTTTCACTTTTATTAAGCTCATTATCTTTCAAATAATAATCACGAGTTAAAATAAAGGGCATAAAATAACATGCCCGTACACAATTAGAACAATTTATGACAGAACTAATATAAATAGTTATTTATTTTATAATTTTATCCATCTGCACTTGAATAATATTATGAGCCACATAAAAATAATGTTCATACTTCATGACTTTGTATCATCAGCGGAGAAATAAATATGCGATTATTTAATTGTCGAAATTCAGCAGATTTTGCTTGTCACTTCATTATTTTTTTTTTTTTTAATTATTACACATACATACGAGTCAATTGGTAAAAATTTATTTCCTCTTATTATTAAGAATCACGCACATCACGAACATACCGTTTTATTAATAAACTTAATTTCCGTTAAAAATCAAGCTCCGTTAGTGTATCGAGTAAATAAATATTATTCACTTATTTGTTTATCATTTTTTCGTTTGTTTACAATACTATAACCTCAATCTGTGGGGCAAATGACGGTGTTGTATCAAAATACAAGCTTCACATATTTCTACTGTAAGATTCAGTATTTATGACAATATGTATACAGGATTACCTCGTCTGATTAACAATAAACTGATAATGAGTTCTTATTGGGTGCTTTTAATAGTAAATCACTTTATCCCTACTCCGCGGCCGACCGTCACGCGACATGCAACACACAGACGAAAAAGTTTGAGACGATGTAATAAAAGTTTCACTTTAATAATTTTTATTTACCCCAAAAATTTATAAATTTTCATCTATAGTAATGTTTATGTTTCCATGTATACTATTAGAATTGAAATCGAATAAACATATTATTAGTTGTACGTATTTTTAAAAATAGGGAATTTTATTTGTTCAGTTGGTCATATGTACAACTGTAAAATTGCACAGGTGATCTAGTTTACATAGAATCATTTATATACTATTCTATGTAAATTTTTCTGTGATTTTATTGATTTAGATTCATCAGCATTTTTACAAACTTTCATATTTATTTGAACAAATTTTCATAAATCCAAACTTTTATCGATACCAAAGCAACACAAGCAGGGATAAATTATTGTTTGTCATTGTATTTAAATGTTTTAATGTGTATATTTTATTACATAGAATATACTATTATTTGACCTCTATTAAGAGAGAAAAAAAATTCAAATAAAAATAACAACCCTCAAGGTATAAAAATTTACAATTTTCTAATAAAAAGTTGAAAAATTTGACTTTTTTACTTACAAATTTTCACAATCGATTTCATCATTCGAATAACTAAAAAATATATTTACAGAAAAAGGAGAAGATGCAAGAGAGGTAGTTTGTCGTTTCGAAGTCATTTTTTCAACTTTAGGCAAGATTAACATTTTCCAAATTTCTTTGACACTATATTTATTAATATCAGGACCATTCCAATGGCTTTCTTTCGTTTTCTGATTAAGTAACGTCGAAATTGATTTTTCTCTTAACTTTACAGAAATGGGTATATTTAACGTGCATGTGAATACTTCAGAGTCGAACCCACTTAATTTTATTTCTTGTGAAATCTACAAGAGAAAAAAAATAATATAGTAATTTTTATATGCATTTTAGAAATATTAAGCATTAAAAAGCTCTATAAAAACTGTTTAGTTGTATAATAATGCATTTTTATGAAAATAAAAATAAGTTACTTATTACCCGGGAAAAAATGAATTTGCCTAACCATATATATTTATATATGATTATATATTAAATATATATAATTATATATGATTATATATAAATTTTTATATAAAATATATATAATTATATATATACTAATGTATTATATGTATGTTTTATATAAGTCTATACATGATTAGATCTGATTAGATCTGACTTATATAGGTCTATATATGATTATATATAAGTCTTTATATAATTACATCTGATTAGACCTGAGTTATCTAGGGCTATATATGATTAGATATAAATCTATGCCCGGGAAAAAATGATTTTGCCTAATCATATATATCCCTCGCAGTTTGGCAACCACGGTGGATCCACGATGGAACCACGGTTGTAGTGGATTTACTGTGGAGCCACGATGGAACCACGGTGGATCCACTGTGGATTTTGTGCCATTTTGCCATTGCGATTCCACCGTGGTTCAACAGCGGTCTTACAGTGGATTAACTGTAGATCTATTGTGGTTTGATCGTGGTTCCATCTGCGGTTTTATAGTGGAATTTCCGTGGCTCTGCCGTGGTTCCACAGTGGTTTTACTGTGATTCAACGATGGGTTAATTTGTGGTTTTGCTGTGGATCCATCGTGGATCCATCGTGATTCGGCAGTGGTTCTACTGTGGTTCCACTCATGATCAAACGTGGATTAATCGTGGTTTCACCATGATTCGATCATGCTTTGATTGTGATTTTACAGTAGTATCATTGTGGTTTTATAATTATTACATAACAATTTTACGATAAATTGGTGTTTATTGTCTTAGACTCCAAACCGTCAAAAAGACAAAAATTCAATATCAAATAATTAAAGAGAAAATAGTTACTTTTTAAACTTTTCACATTTGTATGAAATTTTCAATTTCAAAAGAGGAATGTACAATATTTTTAGAAATATGTAACACACAATAAAGCAAAAAAAAGGACCCTTGTAAGCCTGAAAGATTACATTCAATATTTGGAATACTCAAAATGAAGTTGAATGACTTTTAACTTTTCACAGAGGGAATTAAAAATCGAAAAAAAAACTGACAAGTAATCGTTTTGACCATAATTTTCTAAATCCAACTTTTCTTCAAATTAAGATATTCTTAGATCCGAAGAAAATTTTGTGACTATTTTTACGATGATCCCCGTAAATTAGTGGGTCAGTGTGTGTGT
>JZSA01006247.1:0-11725 GCA_000956155.1 Cotesia vestalis
ATTTATCAAAATTTCCAATAATTAAATTTACTTAATTAAATTCAGCCAAACGGCCTAAATTAATTTTTCCACAGTTGCCAAATTTTACTACATAAATTCTAAACGTCCCAATAGATTTCCTGGCTATGGAACCTTGAGGATGACCTTTATTCTTAACTACGCACTTGTTAATTTTTTACCAACTTTGACCTGAGACTATTTTAAACTAAATTTTTAATCATTATAAACAAAAGACTGATTGTAAATTTTATTAATCTTAATTCCAATTTCTAAAATAGATTTTAATGTTTCATTGTCATAACTAGTATCCAGCCTTAACTAACTAAATGACCTTGACGAACTTTACTCAAAATGGAATTTGCTAATATATAGAAGCTACTAGAGACGGTTATTACAGTCTCAACAGAAAACGTGAATTGGTTAATTCGGCCTCATTAAAATCAGACTGGCCTGAATAACCAAAAATACCTGGAGTTCCATAATTTCAGCCGACGGTGGAGTTATCCCAGCAAGCAATAAAATTCCGCAACCAGCGACTTGTCTCAGGCTTCTCGAGTCCGGAAATTTTTCTCCTTTGTCTCCTCAATCTCCAATTATTTTCTCGTACAAATTTATTCTTTTGTAACAAGATGTTAGATTTCTTTCGCCGGCTCTTTTATAACCTCTCACTCAGGTTCTCGAATTTTCCTATTGTCTCGTTCCCGCTTAGTTTTTCTGGGGACAGCGGTGGGGACTTAGCGATCCTCACGACCCGGTGACGAGTCTTACAACTAGCCACTCACGCTCAGAAGGTACGGAGTAGTCCCTACTCACCGCGACAAGATAACAGTGACTCTAGCTCCGCGCGTGAATTCAAATTCCCTGTCACATAATTTTTTGAAAATAATTTTTTTATTTTTTTTCCTTTGACAGAATTTTGTTTTGCGATGAAAGAAAACTTCTGACCAGTATTTATCCAAATTGAAAGAGGTCCATTTTAACTATTGGTTAATTTGACATGGAATGACCCGAATATATTTATCATCATAGTCATTTTTTTAAAAGAGTTAATTTTTTCTTAATTTTAATCTTTCAAAATAGCTAATGAAGTTATAACAGATAATGAAGTTTATTAAATATAAACAAACCAATCTATCAGTGCAATATTAAGAAAAATTAAAAAATTGTTGTATTAAACTGGATAGCCAATTAACTGAAAAATCCAAACGTATTATAAACCAGTCTTCAGGATGAAATAAATATTAAAGTATACCATCGACACCAAAAAATGTATTAAAGTATTCCATTGAATACACTGATAGAAGGATTTATTATTAATAAGGATTAACTATTAATAATTTAATTTTTTTGAAGGTAATTATTCAATTTATCAAATTTTAATAAATATTTTTTAACATTCAATAAATATTTATTTGGAAGGAATTCATTAATCGTTAATAAGTATTTATTAATAGTTAACAAATATTTATTAAAAGTTAATAAATATTTTGTTAAATGAATTTGTTTCGCTTGCAATGTCATATGATATCAAGATTGTTTATAAATAAAAATCATCTTTATAAATAATTTGCATTAATTATTTGTATTATATTATAATAACGTTTATTGTGAAATACCAAATTCTATATCCCAGCTCATGAATATTTTATATTCTTAACTTTTAATAACGTTAATTTATTTAGTGAACTGAATTATTATCATGTATTCCAACTATAGGGTAATAAAATGTGCCGAAAGAGAATCTCTATTCTCGTTTTTTTATTTTGAGCATTAATTTTTAACTTCTCGCTAAGAAAATCGAAGATTTTCGAAAAATCGAGAAGTTATTGTTTTCACCCCGTTTTGCAAAAATCGAGTTTTCAACAGATCTCGACGTTTTAATTACCCGGGAAAAAATGATTTTGCCTAATTATATATGGTTATATATAATATAACTTATCTATAATTAGACCTGAAAATTGGCCAGTTCTAATTATATATAATCATATATAAGTTATATATAATTTTATATACTCATATATAACTACATGTAACAACATTAAATTATATATTATTACCCCTAATTAAATATGTGGTTATTTTTGGGGATATAATATTTGATTTGGTCGTACCTAATCGTGTAACCAAAAAAAAAAAATCATCAGATGATTTTACAGCTATAACTCCGACGTGGTCACCCATCCAATTACTAACCACGCTCAATGCTGCTTAACTTTGATAATCTCAGTGCGTCTTGAAATTCCCGGCTGCTATGCTGTCGTCTTATAAGTATAGATGATTCTATGAACTACATAACGTATCAAATCAATTTATCAGAAATATAATAGAAAAATTAATTTTATATTAAATTTTGATACTCTTGATTTGCTTATTTCACTGAATCTAATTATAACAACATATTTATTCCAATAATCATTTTATTATTAAACAGTAGCAGGGCAAACCAAGACGTCCTATAGGAAGTGCAATAAATTTTTTATTTTATAACTATTTATGCGTAATGTTAAACATCATTTTGCACTTCAAATGATATCCAAAAAAATGTTTGCTTAGGTCTGACTATGCATGAACCTATGTATAATTATATATTAACTTATATATAATTTAATAATACATGATAATCTATAAAAGGCTAATTATGTTAGCCAAGTTTGATCACATCCAATTATATATGGACCCGTATATAATCAGATCTGATTATATATAGATTCATATTAGTCAAGTATGAGTATAGGTATAATCATATATAAGTCTACATATGATTATATATAATTAGATATAACTATATATGATTAGGCAAAATGACTTTTGAACGGCTTGACCGATCAATTCCAAAAACGAATCAGCTCTTAAAATCAAAAAACCACGTCGATCGCCACCAAGCCGGCCAAAATCGGTTGATTCGTTCGTGAGCTATCGTTGACGAAAAAAATCGACAAAAAGTGTTTTTTTCGGATTACACCGAAATTTCCGGTCAAACCAAGTTGTGTTTGAAATTATTTCATAGAATTTGAAAAACTGCGTCGAATGCCGCTAACTGCGTGAAAATCAGTTCATTTATTCAAAAGTTATTGCGGTTTGAAAATTAAAAAAATAGTGATTTATCAAACTCCTATCAAACTTTTGACCTCGGAGAGCTCAAAACTACTCGAAAATTAGATTTTTGAGCTCGAAGAGCTCAAAAACATTATAAGTGTAATTTCGAGCGCTTAGTTACGAAAGTAACGGGAAGTTGCAGAGATGGCCTTCAGGGTCAACCGTTTTCCTAATTTTTTAAACTATTGTTTGTTTTGTTGAATTAAAAATTCTCTTTGGTGTTCGAAAATTTGTTAATATTATAGATAAATCGACTAAAGATAGTGGTTGGAAAGTAAAATTCCTACCTCATAGACTATAGAGAAAAATAATATAAAAAATTAAAATTCTATCTTATTGAGTATAGATAAAAATTATATAAATTAACAAAAATCTTGTTTTGCTAATTGAAAAATTGAATAATTTTATCAGATTAGTGTATTGTCATCGGTCCTCGATAAATCTACGAAGTTTGAACGAAATCTGGCCGTTTAAAGTGGGTCAAAATCGCATCTAAAGAAGTCAGTTACAAACATACAAACATACAAGTGAAGCTAATAAAAAATAAAAATTTGTTTATTATCTATATGCAGATGAGTATATGAGATCTGTACTCGGTCTTTAGTTATATATTTTTGATATGTATTCTTTAAATTAGAGTCGCTTATCAATGTTTCATTTTTTAGAGAAAAAGTACTTGAACCATAATATTTATCTAAATTTTTTTTTTTTATTTAACATCCGCTAATTACAGCTTTTTATCTAAATGAGTTTCATGTCCTTTAAGATTACTGTTTGTGATTGTGCGTTGACAATGAGTTTTACAGCAACACAAAAATCGTCCGAAATAGAAAAATGCGTAATTTTATCAACGAATCGTGTAAGCATAAGTATTTCCCATATTGGTTATTTAGAAATACTTAAGGAGTGAATTTTCTGTATACATTGGTGACGGCGTCATCGTAAACTCGTAGCACCACACTTGATAATCTTGATGTTACCACGGTCACGAAGCCATTAGTCTTATTGACGACAACGTAAATTGAACTGACTATAATATCAGTCAACTAAGTATCCTATAGAAAATAGGTGTTAAAAAAATAAAATGTAAATATTTTTCCAAACAACAATTTTTAATAAAAAATTGGATGTGTGTATTCATATAAATTTTCAGTACCCGGGAAAAAATGAATTTGCCTAATCATATGTATTTATATATAATCACTTATATTCGCTATGAGTGTGACTGCAGCGCCAGTCAAAATATGAACTACGGGAGGCTGTCAGAGTATGTTTTCATACGTATCTCAATAGCAAAAAACATAAAAATAAATAAATATTATAAACAGTAGTACAAAAAAACGTTATAAAAAATATGTGACAGTTTTATACACTAATAGAAGGATTTGTTTATATTTAATAAGCTTTATTAACTGTTAATAAATGATTTTTTAACATCATAGGATTTAATAAATATTTATTAACAGTTAATAAGTAATTTATTAAGCACAATTTATTAACTGTAAATAAATATTTATTAATGGTTAATGAATATTTTTTAACTGTTAACAAATAGTTATTTAAAATCAAAAGCAAAAATAGCAATTTTCTTTTGACACTTTCTATAACCCTATAGCTGACATACATGATAATAATTAAATTCACTAAATAAATTAACGTTTTTATTATTTAAAAATATAAAAGATAATTATGAGCTGAGATAGAATTCGGTATGCTACAATAAACGTTATTATGACGTAATTTAATTAATGCAAATAATTTATAAAAATGATTTTCTTTTATAAGCAATCTTCAAATCATATGACATTGCAAGCGAAACAAATTCACTCAACAAAATATTTATTAACTACATGTTAATAAATATTTGTTAATTATTAATAAATACTTATTAACTATTGATAAATGTACTTTCCTCATCCAAATAATTGAATGTTAAAAAATATTATAAAAATTTAATAAATTAAATAATTGTCTTCAAATAAATTAAATTATTAATAGTTAATAAATCCTTCCACCAGTGCAGTAATTGCAGTTTTATTTTTTAACTAAACGAATCAACAACAAATACGTGTAATGATAAAAAATAAAAAAGACTGCAGTAAACATTTCTGCTAGTATTTATACAATTTACAACACAACAACTCTGGTGTCTCATTTTTTTTTAATTTATTAAAATTAAAACAAAATAAATACTTTCACGTGTACTTGCTTACAAATTGAGGAATAATAGCCTCCCGTAACGCCGAAAATAACCACTGCGAACGCTTCAGTCGATTTAATTTCCCCTACCATGGCTTCACTCGGAGCGAATATAATTAGACCTGAAAATCGGCCAGATCTATTCATATATAATTATTCCTATAAAAATAAAAAAAATTGAGCGTGCACTGGAATCGAACCGGGGACCTGACGCTTAAAAGACTATCACGCTACCTTTTTTTTTAGTTTATAAATGTTTGTTTTATTGAACCGATAAAAAAAAAATAACAATTATTCTTTAAACTATTTAATACTTAAACAAACTAAAACAAGCTTAAATTACATTTTTTTAATACACATAATGGCCAGGCTGGGCAACGCAATGCAGTAGTACAACTTTCTTATACATTCTTGCTCTTTCGAGGTGATTTTCAGTTTTTTTTTTTTTTTATTTCTATTGGTATAAATAACTTATTTTTTTTTTTCTATACTGGAGAAGGGATGTAAACTCTGTTATTGCATTATTATTATTTTTTTTTTCTTACTAACTAAGGCTTAAATTAAATAGAAAATATATACATATGTACAAAGGGTGATGTGGTAATGAGAGAATTATTTCAACCACCAACATTTTTCCGTATTTTTTCTTTCAAAATTTTTTCTGTCTTTTGTTGGAATTGACATGTCAAAACGCCATTTTGCGTTGTCTGTTGCTGTGTTTAGGTTTGGTTGGTATAAAATTTCTGTCTATAATTTACTTCGAAGATAATGATATAATACGGGTACATTGTCTCGGTCTTGCAGGTAATTTTTTTTGTCCAGATAGAAAAAAGCCTCTGGAGGCACGTAGCCTTTTTTTTTAACGATTTTTCAATGTATGGCAGTTTTGGTTTTAAGGACTTGTTAATATTTGAGTTTGTTAAGATTTTTGATGAGATAGCCCAATGGTTTCTAGTTATAAATGATTTCCGCATAGTTACATTGATAGAAGGATTTGTTTAGACTTAATGAGCTTCATTAACTGTTAATAAGTGATTTTTTAACATCATGGGATTTAATAAATATTTATTACCAATTAATAAATTATTTATTAAATACGATTTATTAAATGTTAATAAGTATTTGTTAACAGTTAACAAATATTTATTTAAAATCAAAAGAGAAAATAGCAATTTTCTTGCTCCACCCGCCGAATGTACGCTCTTTCTGGCCGCATTTTACGCCAGAATGAGCGACTTTTCATGGCCTGCTCGAGCTGCAGCGCGCTTTTACAGGCTACGAGATTTTCTGGCCGCTACCATAGCAATTGTTTTTGTTAATATAGCAATAGTCATTGTTTACAATTACACAACCACAAAAGTCATGATACTAAAAGTATAGTCCTGGATTACGATATTAATATTGTAATTTTTCATATATTTTTTTTCCGTGTATATAATTAGGTTTGATTAGACCTGGTTGCTATAAACATATATAAGTTCATCGTATGTGTTTATTAGGATCAAGATTTTTCTTTGAATTTCGTATGAAAGAGGTTTAAATGTTGAATATTCCGGTGGAAATGTTGGTCTTATAGAAAAATTTTTTAAACAAAAGTTTTGGGTGATTTAATTTTATGCAAAAAATGGCACTTATGATTTTTTGAAATGCTCAATAATATTTTTCGCCGTAATTCTAAAATTGAGATTTATAATTAATGGTTTACATTTTAGCTAATTATGAAAATCTTAATTTTAAAATTACCGTTTTCTGAATGGTCCTGAGAAAAAATTATGAGACATTTTTTTTATAAAATTAAATCTTGAACAACTTTTAATTAAAAGATTTTTTAAACGACCAATATTTTTGCCATAAGACCATAAATTTGAAAATTATAAAAAAAACATTCCTTTTAGAAATCACATAAAGTGCATTATAATGTTTAACATTAAGTTCATACAATTCTGAAATAAAAAATTTGTTACATTTTCTATGAGATGTCTTGGTTTGCTCTTTTACTGTCTACAAATGAAATCATTTACAATTTAAAATGAGATAACTGTCTTGGTAGTCTTGAAAAAGATTGAGGAACTCGAATACTGCACATAAACTCATCAATATCTTCGCTTTTGTTTTTAATATTCCAAAGACCTTTTTTATCAAACCCAATGAGTTGCTTAACAACACCAAGTAAAACCGAATGCATGTATTCTGGTATGACACATGTTCCAATGTCAATTAACGGTAAACAAGATAAAATAGAATACCCTTTCACACCTCTTATTTGATCTTTATTCTCTAGTTGACGTAATTTTTCAGCTTGCGCTTCCATTCTTTTAGGAGTTCTAATTTTAGAATCAATTCGAAAAGGATAAGAACGTACAGTTTTTTTTCCAGCAATTTTTGTACATTTAACCGTTTTAATTTTACAAATGTTGCATCCATATCGACCATTAAAGTTGAAGATGTTTTGCAATTGCGCTCGAGCTGGTGCATCTGCAATAACTAATGAAGCAACTATTTTAGTATTAACTATTTCTTTAGTTTTAGGATTTGTCCAATCAATACCTTTACAAAAATATTTTTTTAGTTTTAAACAAATTGGCATACGAAAAACATTCATCGGTGGTTTAATAAGGTTATCATACCACAGCCCAGCAAATATCACATATTTATCTCTAATATCTTGAGAAAGTTCTGCGATGATGAATAAAACCGGCCAACAATGGCTTTTAGCACTTTTTACTAATGCTAGGCCATCAGTATCAAGAATCAGAGTTAAATCAAAGTTAGGTCTTTGATTTCTAGAGTTAACTCTGATGTACTCACTACCATCAACAATATCCGATATATTTTCGACATTTTGCAATGTAGGTTTTTTTAACTTTTCAGCTAAGTTGTAATTTTCAAATAAAATTCTAATTTGATCACCAATATCGAATTCATGAAAAAAAGAAAAATCTTTTGAATTAGTTGTCGCACATATAGAACCCTTGAATGTAATTTTCTTGTTTAAGATCTGACTTTTTAAATTAAATAAACATTTTCTGCAATAATAATGTTTAATAACTCGGCATACAGGAGCAATATTTTGGGCATATTGAAATAACTTAGACACTGTTTTTGGCAATTGATTGTCTGCAGGTAAAATTTTTAGTTGCATTTGTAACAACTGCTGCAAAGCAATTTTCGTAATATTATGTTTTACATAAAAATCTAATAACTGTAAAACACATTCATCCGTCGTTACATTGCTGCTTTTATGCAACCCCGGGAAAAAATGAATTTGCCTGAACATATATATTTATATATGATTATATATAAATTTTTATATAAAATATAAATATAATCATATATTGACTAATGTATTATATGTATGTTTTATATAAGTCTATACATGATTAGATCTGATTAGATCTGACTTATATAGGTCTATATATGATTATATAGGTCTATATATGATTATATATAAGTCTATATATAATTAGATGACATTTTTTATAACTCGATAGCTGAAATACATGATAATAATTCAAATCACGAAATAAATTAACGTTTTTAATATTTAAAAATATAAAAGATAATTATGAACTGTGATAGAATTCGGTATGTTACAATAAACGTCATTATAATGTAATATAATTAATGCAAATAATTTATAAAGATGATTTCTGTTTATAAGCAATCTTCATATCATATGACATTGCAAGTAAGACAAATTCACTCAACAAAATATTTATTAACTTTTAACAAATATCTGTCAACTATTAATAAATACTTATTAACTATCCGGGAAAAAATGAATTTGCCTAACCGTATATATTTATATATGATTATATATAAATTTTAAATTTATTGAATTAGAAATTTCGGAGTAATTCCGAAGAAACACTTTGTTCGCTTTTCTTTAGTTCACGATATCTGTCGTACGAATCTACCGATTTTGACCAGGTTGGCAGTGATCGCCGTGGTTTTTCAAGGTTGAAAGAATAGTTTTTAAAGTTAATAGATAGAGCCGCTTAAAAGTTGTTTCTAAAAAACCACTTATGAAGAAATTTTTTTTTTCAGTTTTTTTGAGATTTCTCAAAATCTATTGGTCCGAATCTGTCCAAATAGTTTTCAAAATCTAAGTTCGGTCAAGCCCTTTCGAATGGCACCAACCGCAATTAAGTCGATAAAGCAGTTCAAAAGTAATAAGCGGTTCACACACACACACACACACACACACACACACACACACACACACACACACACACACACACACACACACACACACACACACACACACACACACAGCGTGAGAATTATCACGTCCACATTTGACAATAAACATGATGTAGTTTTGTTTTTTAATCAAAATTTTTATTATATTGAAGCAAATCATATATTTTTTCATATAACACTATTATTCACATGAAATATTTAAATTCAACGAGTGGACGCACACGCTAACTCAAAACAAGTTTTGATCTGCTGTAATGGCGCCAAATCAAACCTTCATAAACCTTCGATAGCACGCGTTGCTCTAATGTTTATTGCCGGCGTGCTCTACCTAAGTTTGTAACATGATCCTCATACAAAATGGCTACCGTTATTCTAATTCCGCATTCAAGAATTATATTATCGATAGATAAGCTATTATTTATAACGCTGAAGTTGACAGATATAAAAAATATTCTTAAAATTTTATGGCAATTAAATTATTATAAAAAAAAACTCATATCTGAAAATTAATAAAATTACAAGTGAAAATTTTTAGATTTATTTTTTTATTGTAATTGATTTATTATAAACATTTTTAAAATTGACAGCTCACGGCTAACTTCAGTATTATTATTATTTAGTAGTTCAGAGGCGCTAGTGTCATACGACATACGTTATTACCCAGTGAACACATGACTTTAATATGACGTCATTTATAAGTCATAGGAATGTCACAATATTTTACGTAAATATGACGTACAATTGACCTGTTTTGTGATCCAATTATGATGCAATAATATATGACATAATTTTGACATCATACTGATGTAAGTTTATTACTTCTCTATGATATCACGGAAATGACTTAGATATTACGTACAACTGACATAATATATAAACTACAATATTACGTAACATTAATGCCATCATTGTATGTCATAATGACGTAAGTTTAATGTCATGCGTTTACATCAGTGACAAGTCACGGTTGTACGTAATCTTGACGTAAGTTTATCATCATGCGTTTACATCAGTGACAAGTCACGGTTGTACGTATTCTTGACGTAAGTTTAACATCATGCGTTTACATCAGTGACAAGTCACGGTTGTACGTAATCTTGACGTAAGTTTAACATCAAGCGTTTACATCAGTGACAAGTCACGTTTGTACGTAATCTTGAAGTAAGATTAATATCATGTGTTTAGATCAATGACAAGTCACGGTTGTACGTAATACCGATACCATTTGTGAGTCATTATTTAACGTCAATAATTTGTCACAATTGTACATAATACTGACGTAATTTGAAAGTAATTTTCTAAAACAGTGACAAACGATTATTTTCTATAATATTGATAAAATTTGGGGGATGCATTTTCTTAATATTATCGATTAATCAAAATTTATCAAGTATAAAACTTCTTTAACAAGATGTCTAATTTACAATTGATCGTTTAATACTAGTGAAAATTGGTTTGAAATTTTGTAAGAATCAAGAAGAGGTGAACAGCTGGTTTAGGCCGTTACCTTGCAAATTTAAGTCCGTTCTTAATAACAAAAATTTATATTTTCTTAATATTAATGAATATATCTAATATATTAGAAAATAACATACAAAACATTTTTCATTTACGTTTTTAAGAAAAATACATATAAATTAAATACATGTGGGATATAAATTCTTAATATTTATGCTCCCTGATTAAAAAAATCAATTAAAAAGAATTAAAACTATTTCAATTCTTTTTAATTCTGCTTAATTCTGATGGCCGCATTAAAAAGAATAGAAAATAATTCAAATACCGGTAATTTGAATTCTTTTTAATTTTTCGTGCAGTATTAAAATGAATTAAAAAAAATTCAAACTTCTCTCGTTTTAGTTCATTCCAATTCTAACTATCATATTAAAAATAATTGAAAATAATTCAAACCCCGGTCATTTTAATTCTTTTCTATTCTTTTTGTAGTATTGGAATGAATTCAAAAGAATTCAAATTTTTGAACTTATTTCAATTTCTTTTAATCATTCAAAATGTACCTGAAGTTCTGAACGTTTTTTTATGAACGAAAATCAAAGAGAAAATTTTTTTGCTTTTGAGATTGAAAATGATTTTTCAGTTTCAAAATGAGTCAAAGAGCCTGGGAAATAGTACATTGGATTCTCGAAATACCAAAACTACCCCTCCAGCCACCCCTAAAGACTTAGGCATTTCAAAAAAAATTCAAAAAAAAATAGTTCAAAGGGTC
>JZSA01006249.1:0-14540 GCA_000956155.1 Cotesia vestalis
AGGTGGAGGAGGGATAAGGTTTCACATCACATTCCCATTCATTAATCTTAATTAAATTTTACGCTTGCCTTATAAATAAATATAGAAAAAACGCCCTAACCGAGATTCGAACAGTGAACCTAACACTCGCGAGGCTATAACCTAACCGCGTCGCTATTCGAACGTTAGAGAAACTTATTTGTTAGGAGTTTCATTAACCACATGTATTACTGGCTATCTTGACAGTGTTAGTTTTAGCGTTTAAAATTTACCATTTTACTTTGTAAATAGCGACGTTGCTTGTATAGAAATTTTGTAACTGTATTTTATATTTTTTACATATAATGCGATCATTTTTTAGGTACGAAATGATAAATATCAAAGTTAAAATTCCAAAGTTGAAATTTAAAATTAAAAGTTACAGAATGAGACCATTTCCACTCTGTTTCCAGAGTGTTTCCAGAATGACTCTAAGGTCGCGAGGGTTTCTTTTTATGTACAATTTGCTACATCTATTTATGTATTCTCTGGTAGCCATTCTGAATATAACTTAACGTGAATCTAGATACAAAGAAAAAAAGGTTTACTTGAGCCAAGAAAAAAAATCTTGACTCAAAAAAATTTCTTTAAAGAAATTGAGCATCTTGAGCCAAGATAAAAAAATTCTTGAACCTAGAAAATTTTCTTGTTTGAGTAAAGTTTTCTTAGTTTAAGAATTTTTCTTCTTAGCCCAAGATAATCAATTTCTTCAAAGAAATTTTCTTGAGTCAAGTAAATCATTTTTTATGTGTACGAAATTTGAAGTCAAGTAATCTGAAAGACTTGAAATCTAAAATATAATAATCAATTTAGCAGTAAATTTTAGCTAATTTCGATGCAATTCAAGTATAAGTAGGAAGTAAAATTTTTAACATTAAATTAACAAAAAGTATTAGCTACAAGTTCTTTTAGCTAAGTTATCTGAAAATGACTAACGTAGATTTTCTTTAACTTTGCTGCAAAATGTTAGTAACCACAAATTACCATAATTTTGGCGTTAAATTATTTGTAACTACTGATGTCCACATTTTTATAGAAAATGTCTGGCTAGCAGGGTTACTATATATAATTACATGCAGCAATAGATAATGACTTCTTATTAATCATGGGGTTATAATATTTATCGGGCGTATAACCTGTTTTCAGTATCTAAATTAAATACCTAACATAACGCGGACGCTACCTACGCAGATGGGAACACACATCTGCAGATCAGTACAACGCAAAAATATATCCAACACATATACCTTCACGTACAGAGAGCAACACATACTTAGACATCTGCATCACTGACCTACAAATAACTGACTTGATTAACAACAAATTAAACACCTGCGTGTACGACAGCGACCATCTAGCTCTTACCTTCACTGTGAAGCTGCCAAATATGATGGAGTATCTAGATAGACAACATATCCGGCACAGATTTAACTTCAAAGCGACAAAATGGGGTAAGTTTCAACACAAACTCCAATCTAATTATAGTACAATCATTCCAGATGATCACAATCTGTCAATCAAAGAAATTGATGAATACATTGAAGACATCAATAAGTCAATAATAAACAGCATCGAGGAAGTGGTTCCAAAATTCAAGCCACATAATAATCTACACAAATATATCAACTCCAGAATCAAGAAGCTCCAAAAAAATAAATCTAACCTTATAACAGAACTCCATAAGTTACAAACAAACAACCCATCAAAACACAGGAAGGAAATCACCAGATTCAAAGAACTTATCAAACTAACCAAAGCCGAGCTTAGAAAAGAATTCGCAAAATCATCTGCAACGTATTACGCAAACTTGCTAAAGGAGATAAATCACCGAGATGCTTCATCTTTTTTCCCTAAAATCAACCGCTACCTGAGAAGAAAAAACCCTATCAATATTGGAGACCAAATTCTTAACCAAAATGATCCAATGCTAACTGGCATACCAGCAGAAAAAATCAATCAATCTGAAAATAATACAGTAATTGTCTCTGACCCAACTAGCAAGCTAGAAGTCATCGGCACATTTCTCCAATCCATCAACTCACCCAGATACCTTAATAATGGAACAAGATTAAAAGAATTAGTAGATAAAGCAGCTGACAAGGTAAAAACTAAATTAAATGATATTCACGATAACAACCTTACATACACTAAATTCACTGCTGATAATAGAGCAACTTTACCAAAGCACGAAGACGGGAAAGATTATTTCTTCTGCAATAGCTACTCGCTCAATTTAATCCTGCGAAAGCTCCCTAATAAAACATCAAGTGGTGTCGATGGAATTCCAACAATAATTCTGAAACATCTACCGGGAAACATAATTCAAGCTCTAGTCATAATATTCAATAACGCGCTCAATGCCTACTACTTCCCAAAAGGATGGAAAAAAGCAAAGGTCCTATCTATCCTAAAAAAGGATAAAGACCCAACTAAGGCAACGAGTTACAGGCCAATAAGCCTCACACCAACTCTCAGTAAAGTGTTCGAAACCCTCATCAACATACAAATAAATAAACTTTGCAAAGAAAATAACACAATACCTGATCAGCAATTCGGCTTCAAGCATCACCATTCCACAATTCACGCTATCAATAAATTAGTTTCCGATATTCAACGCAGTCTACACTATAATCAACTCGTTGGTGCCCTCCTAATTGACCTGGAGAAGGCCTTTGACTCCGTGTGGCTTAACGACCTAATATACAAACTAACCAAACTAGGATTCCCCGAGTGGATGACTCTACTTATTTGTGACATGATCCATGATAAAACTTTTATCATTTGGGATGGAAACCGATCTTCAACTACAACTTTTAAAATAAGTGAAGGACTACAACAGGGAACGGTAAACTCCCCTACACTCTTCCTAATTTACTT
Source organism: Cotesia vestalis (assembly GCA_000956155.1). Lineage (NCBI taxonomy): Eukaryota > Metazoa > Arthropoda > Insecta > Hymenoptera > Braconidae > Cotesia > Cotesia vestalis. The sequence continues at coordinate 2,896 of JZSA01006249.1, forward strand.
TAGCATTTTACTAAGCTTATTTGATATAAATAAAGGAGATCTTAAAGCCATTGCCTTCGCGGATGACTTGGTGGTATACCTACCTGGAAAATCGCCATTAAAAATTCAAGACGGGTTACAAAAAATCCTGGACAAAATCGACAAATTTCTACAAATCTGGAATCTAAGAATAAACTTCACCAAATGTGAAACAATAGTTTTCCGTCGATCTACTCACTTCTTATCCAGAAGTAGCAGACCAGGACTCAACACCTTCACACTCAAAGGTACCAACCCTGGTACGGACACAGTAGTGAACATCCCTCACAAAGCAATAGTCAAATACTTAGGAGTTTATCTTGATGATAAACTGCGTTTGAATAAACACATCAATACTCAATTGAACAAAGCCATCGCAGCCTTCAAAGCCAACCGAAGTTTATTCCTAGTCCAGTCGGCGTGGAAAAAAAAAGGGGTTTGTTGGCAACTTTTCGACAAAATGGTCCGATTTTGAATTTTTTTTTTTTAAAATACTCAGAAAAATATTCTTAACATTTGTGTGGATGTGGGAAGTGTTGCTTTTTTTTTGTTTAAAAAATAGCGTTTTAGCGTTGAGCTTTAAATTAAAATATCTCGGAAACTACGCAAAAGTAGTCGAGACATATTGCGTATGAAATTTAGAGAATTAAATAAGGCATAAAATGAGCCAAACCGGAAGTCTCTACGACTAATAGTTTACGAGATATTAATTTTTTAATCAAGAAAAGCGCGGTTCCGCTCGAGCGCTTATAAACAAATAGCTGTAACTCCGCAAAAAATCAATCGATTTATTTTATTTTTTTTTTTAATTGAAGCTTTTACTGTATATTATGGGCAAAAAAATTGGCTAAGCTCAAAAAAAATTTTTTGAATTTATATAAATAATTTTCAGTTTTTTTTATTTATGCAATAAAAAATAGTTAAAATAAAAAAAAATAAACTTTTTTTGCATGAATAAATTTTTTCGGCAATAAAAAATCGACCTGAAAGAAAAAATTTTTTTAATACAAAATTACAGTGTACTAGTTTAAAAAAATATGAGCTCTACGGGGTTTCGATGTCGGGACCCGAGGCATTAAGCATGCGCCATTCCCCTCAAACCGCTGACGGAGAAAAATGGGGGAAATAATGATAATGTGAGGCGAATAATAACAATAGTAAGCGGTCGCTCAGAAACTCGGAGTAATTTCATTTTTTTATTTTTTCTTGTAAATTTTTCTATTTTTTTCTAAGTCTTAATTAGATTTTGAAAAATCGATTTCACAATATAGGTATCAATCGACTCAGAATTTCATGAATCGTAAAGATATCCTAGTGTATGGGGAACTTTTTTTTTTTAATTTTTACCATTTGTTTAAACAAATAGTTAGTTAACAAAAAAAAATTCATTTCCACAAAATAGGTATCAATCGATTCAGAATTTCATGAATCGGATAGATATCCTATCGTGTAGGGAACTTTTTTTACAAACACATTTATCATTTGTTTAAACAAATAGTTAGTTAACAAAAAAAAATTCATTTCCACAAAATAGGTATCAATCGATTCAGAATTTCAGGAATCGTAAAGATATCCTATCGTGTCGTGAACTTTTTTTACAATAATATTTTTCATTTGTTTAAACAAATTTGTTTAAACAAAAAAAAAATTCATTTCCACAATATAGGTATCAATTGATTCAGAATTTCATGAATCGTAAAGATATCCTATCGTGTCGTGAACTTTTGTTTAAACAAATTTGTTTAAACAAATGAAAAATATTATTGTAAAAAAAGTTCACGACACGATAGAATATCTTTACGATTCATGAAATTCTAAATCAATTGATACCTATATTGTGGAAATGAATTTTCTTTTGTTAACTAATGATTTGTTTAAACAAATAAAAAAAATTAAAAAAAAAAAGTTCCCCACACGATAGAATATCTATCCGATTCATGAAATTCTGAATCGATTGATACCTATATTGTGAAATCGATTTTTCAAAATCTAATTAAGACTTAGAAAAAAATAGAAAAATTTACAAGAAAAAATAAAAAAATGAAATTACTCCGAGTTTCTGAGCGACCGCTTACTATTGTTATTATTCGCCTCACATTATCATTATCTCCCCCATTTTTCTCCGTCAGCGGTTTGAGGGGAATGGCGCATGCTTAATGCCTCGGGTCCCGACATCGAAACCCCGTAGAGCTCATATTTTTTTAAACTAGTACACTGTAATTTTGTATTAAAAAAATTTTTTTTTCAAAATTTTTTCTTTCAGGTCGATTCTTTATTGCCGAAAAAATTTATTCATGCAAAAAAAATATATTTTTTTTTATTTTAACTATTTTTTATTGCATAAATAAAAAAAACTGAAAATTATTTATGTAAGTGCAAAAAAATTTTTTTGAGCTTAGCCGATTTTTTTGCTCATAATAGACAGTAAAAGCTTTGATTTAAAAAAAAAATAAATCGATTGATTTTTTGCGGAGTTACAGCTATTTGTTTATAAGCGCTCGAGCGGAACCGCGCTTTTCTTGATTAAAAAATTAATATCTCGTAAACTATTAGTCGTAGAGACTTCCGGTTTGGCTCATTTTATGCCTTATTTAATTCTCTAAATTTCATACGCAATATGTCTCGACTACTTTTGCGTAGTTTCCGAGATATTTTAATTTAAAGCTCAACGCTAAAACGCTATTTTTTAAACAAAAAAAAAGCAACACTTCCCACATACACACAAATGTTAAGAATATTTTTCTGAGTATTTTAAAAAAAAAAAATTCAAAATCGGACCATTTTGTCGAAAAGTTGCCAACAAACCCCTTTTTTTTTTCCACGCCGACTGGACTATCCACTGCAAACACCTAAATAGCAGGGCCAAAATTATATGCCACCAGCTACTAATAAGGCCAATCATCACCTACGCCAGCCCGATTTGGTGGAACACTAGTGCAGCGTACATGGAAAAAATTAGAATACTCGACCGCAAGTGCATCAGGACTTGTCTAAGGGCGTACCGCTCTAGAGAATCCAATTACAAGAAGCAAATCAGTAATGAAATACTATACAACATTGCCAACATCACTAGGATCGACAACTTTATAATAAAGTTAACCAGAGACTACTTTGCTAAACTGCCTTTAATTGATAACAAAGAAATTAAAAAAATCTCGGAAACACCTGATCAAGAAATATTTATCACCAACATCAACACAGCCTGCCTACCACCTCAAGCCTTTATCTATTTTGATAAATTAGGTGTCATACAAGACAGCAACAACATACCCATAATCTATCATTGGAGTAGAAATGGAGCTAATAAACGAATCAACCTAACACCTGAAATAGTAATAAATAAAAAATTCGATCCAGTTTACTCAGTAGCCCTACCTGAACTTGACAAGATGGATTTCTACAGTCTCGACGATAGATACTGGTGGCTCGAGGACTCCTGTCATCGTGTGAAATTAAAAAAACGTAAACTAAACGGCTGGTCGAGGATTTTATAAAATGTAAATATGTACATATGTAATATACTTAACCTAAAATTTTTTTTTTTATTTCCTTTTTATTTTTTATATTTTTTTTTTCTTTCAATAAGATAAGCGGGGGTTTTTTTTATTGTCAACTTTCCACCGCTTATGCCAAACAATAAGATACAAATTACATTGTAATTTCAAATATAAATATTCAAACATTAACGTATTAGGACCCTGATTTCCAGGCCCACCTACTAAATTGGTATGAGCAGCTCCACACACGGAGACAAATACCGAACCTTCACAAACATAATATAATGGCTAGTTTTTAAGTCCTGGCCAATTTTCAGGTCTAATTATATTTAAGTTATATTATATATAACCATATATAATTAGGCAAAATCATTTTTTCCCGGGTATTAATAAATGAACTTTCCTCTCAAATAAATATCTATTGAATGTTAAAAATTTTTATTAAAATTTAATAAATCATACAATTGTCTTCAAACAAATTAAATTTTTAATGGTTTATAAATAGTTATATCAGTTTACATATCATTGTATATAATTATTGAAAAACCTTGCATCTAATTATATATTATTATATATTAATAAATGTAAGTTTAAAATTTACATTTGACGAGACATAATTATGTACATAGCTTTACATTTAGTTATATATATGGTCCAATATCAATTAGATCTGATCAGATAAAATCATATGTAGATTTATACATAATCATATATAGCCCTAGGTAACTCAGGTCTAATCAGATCTAATCATGTCTAGACTTACATAAAATATACATACAATGTATTAGTCTATATATGGTGATATATATTTTTTATAAAAAAATTAGAATATATATAGAATTATATATACAACACAGCCTGCCTACCACCTCAAGCCTTTATCTATTTTGATAAATTAGGTGTCATACAAGACAGCAACAACATACCCATAATCTATCATTGGAGTAGAAATGGAGCTAATAAACGAATCAACCTAACACCTGAAATAGTAATAAATAAAAAATTCGATCCAGTTTACTCAGTAGCCCTACCTGAACTTGACAAGATGGATTTCTACAGTCTCGACGATAGATACTGGTGGCTCGAGGACTCCTGTCATCGTGTGAAATTAAAAAAACGTAAACTAAACGGCTGGTCGAGGATTTTATAAAATGTAAATATGTACATATGTAATATACTTAACCTAAAATTTTTTTTTTTATTTCCTTTTTATTTTTTATATTTTTTTTTTTCTTTCAATAAGATACAAGAGTATCAAAATTTAATATAAAATTAATTTTTATATTATATTTCTGATAAATTGATTTGATACGTTATGTACTTCATAGAATGATCTATACTTATAAGGCGACAGCATAGCAGCCGGGAATTTCAAGACGCATTGGGATCATCAAAGTTAAGCAGCATTGAGCGTGGTTAGTAATTGGATGGGTGACCGCGTCGGAGTTATAGCTGTAAAATCATCTGTAATGATTTTTTTTTTTTGGTTACAGGATTAGGTACGACCAAATCAAATATTATATCCCTAAAAATAACCACATATTTAATTAGGAGTAATAATATATAATTTAATGTTGTTACATGTAGTTATATATGAGTATATAAAATTATATGTAACTTATATATGATTATATATAATTAGACCTGGCCAATTTTCAGGTCTAATTATATTTAAGTTATATTATATATAACCATATATAATTAGGCAAAATCATTTTTTCCCGGGTATTAATAAATGAACTTTCCTCTCAAATAAATATCTATTGAATGTTAAAAATTTTTATTAAAATTTAATAAATCATACAATTGTCTTCAAACAAATTAAATTTTTAATGGTTTATAAATAGTTATATCAGTTTACATATCATTGTATATAATTATTGAAAAACCTTGCATCTAATTATATATTATTATATATTAATAAATGTAAGTTTAAAATTTACATTTGACGAGACATAATTATGTACATAGCTTTACATTTAGTTATATATATGGTCCAATATCAATTAGATCTGATCAGATAAAATCATATGTAGATTTATACATAATCATATATAGCCCTAGGTAACTCAGGTCTAATCAGATCTAATCATGTCTAGACTTACATAAAATATACATACAATGTATTAGTCTATATATGGTGATATATATTTTTTATAAAAAAATTAGAATATATATAGAATTATATATAATTTACAATTATATATAATTCTATGTATTCAATATATGATCATATATAAATATATATGATCATATATAAATATATGTGATTAGGCAAATTCATTTTTTCCCGGGTATGTAAATATTCGAACTGAGACTCAGAGTAAAAGTTTATCAAAGTAAATACATCTACTAGTCTACTCAACAAGTGCCTTTTAGGTCAAAATTTTTTCGAAGGCTCCGAAAAATATGATTGGAGTTTTTTAGGAAATTTCCTCCTCTTTTTTGAACTTTTTTCAAATTTTGGATATCTCAAAACGTTTTTGAGATATAACCAAAAAACTAAACCCCCCCCTTTTTTTTAGTTAATTGTTTATAACTTTTGTAAATTTCGCGAGCGCATCTTCAAATGTTTCAAAAACTTTCTAGATGTGATAACGAATTGAATGACACCTCAATCATATTTTTCGGAGCTTTCGAAAAAATTTTGACCTAAAAGGCACTTGTTGACTAGACTATACTACTCTGATGTTATAAGAACATTATTTTCACTTATTTCATGTATCAGCTTATATTCTTTCAAGAGATTTTCGATGCAAAAATTATTTATTAGCTCTATGTCCTCTTTCTTCGAAATATTACAAATCCGGTCATTAGCACTAAGTTAATACAATAAGTTCCCAACTGCAGTTGTCGAGCCTTTCAATTGAATTTTATTTAGCAAACGTTTCAGGTCTATATAAGTTATTAAGCTAAAAGCCCTTTTGCCTAACTAAAGTGTGAAGTCTCACCAGGACTTTGTCGCCTAGGTTCAGTGACAATAGCATGTGCTGGCAAAAGATAATTTATGATGTCTCATTGTAAGCACCGGCGCGTTGATTTTACGAAGCGTTTATGATTTGAGGCATACATTTTAAAACTCTGCAACTCATCGTCTCATTGTATAAGGCGCCGAGACAGATTAACTGATAATAACTTCGTTTTAGATTTACAGATAATAAATTCTTATCTTTTCAAAAATTAAAAAATACAATTTTTCGTTTAGCTCCAATATCTTCTGAAATTGGCCATTTAGTGATAATATAGCTGAGATTATTGTTTAGAATAGATATTGAATCCAAACTTTGAATTGAATTCTCGCTATTATGAGAAGAAAATAGTAGATAATATTTCGAATTATCAACGATTTAGGAAAGTTTAAGCATAACTAATGAGAAGATATAGTGAATTTTGCAGTGTTTCAAATTCTTCTAATTTCTAATTTCTAATTTATTATTTATAATTTAATTTATAAATTCATAATTTATTAATTTTATTCATACTTATGTAGCATAAAAAATGTCATGATACGTAATTATAATTCCTTTAATGACAAAAATGTAGATTGTAAAAAATTAGGAATGAATCCGGAGTAAGTTGAGAGTGACTTTTACTCCGTATTCACTCCCATCACTCAGAGTACCGAAGTGGAGTAAAGAAACGCTCCGCGTCCGGAGTAAATATATATATATATATATACATATATATATTTTTTTTATTTTTCGATCCTATCGTGAAATTTTGTTACAAGTACCCAAAAAAAAATTCCCTGAAAGTTTGAGCCCTTAATATTAATATTAAGTCCTCGACCAAGGCGTGTAGAGATCTCCCATTAAAAAAACACAGAAACTCTGATTTTTTTGTCTTTAAATTTCTATATCTCAGTGGCATTTCATAGCATCATTTCGACCATGGATGAATTTTTTTCAGAATTGAATGCTCTACAAAAGTGTCTGTTGCAGCTAAGCTGTAACTCGAACCGGCGAGGTACACGGAGAGAAGAGAATAGAACTTATTTCTATGTAGAATGGTAATCATTACCAAGTTACATAGTAACGGAAATTTTTGTAAGAACCCTGTGTAAATTTGCTAATAAAAATCTTAGAAATTGTGATAAAAATAAGAACAATCATTCATTCGATGCGAAATTAAATTCTGAAAATAATGTTGTTGTTTTTTCATTTTTTTGATGAAAATTTCAATTTGTTATTAACAAAAAACATAATCAAAATAAAAAATCTCAATTTTTTGTAAATAACTCAATAACTATTGGTGATATCAAAAATCGAAAAAAAGATCCTTAAAGAGGAAAAAATTTCTGAAAAAAAGCCTAGAATCACGGAACTCTAGTTTGAAAAAAAATAATTTTTATTTAATGTTGAAAATAGGGTTCCGCGCAAATAATGTCAAATAAAAGCAACGAAGCAAAAATAAGAAAAAAATAGCGCGGAACCCTATTTTCAACATTAAATAAAAATTATTGTTTTTTAAACTAGAGTTCCGGGAGTCGAGGCTTTTTTTCATAAATTTCTTCCTCTTTAAGGATCTTTTTTCCGATTTTTGATATCACCAATAGTTATTGAGTTATTTACAAAAAATTGAGATTTTCTATTTTGATTATGTTTTTTGTTAATAACAAATTGAAATTTTCATCAAAAAAATGAAAAAACAACAACATTATTTTCAGAATTTAATTTCGCATCGAATGAATGATTGTTCTTATTTTTATCACAATTTCTAAGATTTTTATTAGCAAATTTACACAGGGTTCTTACAAAAATTTCCGTCACTATGTAACATGGTAATGATTACCATTCTACATAGGAATAAATTCTATTCTCTTCTCTCCGTGTACTACAGGGCCTCTCAACTTAATTTTCCCATTAAATTCGCATTTTTTCGCATTTATCTCGTAAACGACAAAAATTACAGAAAAAAATGCAGAATACAAACTTGTAGAAAATTCAATTTTCTACAAAAAAGGTCCTGAGCACCAAGTCGCTGAAATTAATATTACCGGAGATATTAAATAACAAACTTTTTGAAATTTCAATTTTTTTTCGAAAATCGCATCAAATTATAAAAATATCTTTCTTTTATTATCCATCACTACTTTCTTAACTCATAATTTTTTTTAAAGATAAAACGAAAAAAAAAATTTTAACAACAAACGAACAAACAAAAAACGAAGTGAAATAAAGATAGTCTCCATTTTGTAGTTACAACTTCAAAAATATTAAAGATATCTGAAATTTGAAAAAAGATCCTAAAAGAGGAGAAAATTTAAGTAAAATAAAAGTCTCGACTTCCGGAGTTGTAGCTTGATTATTTATAATAATTCGAAGAATCCCAATAGTTAAGTATGCAACACAAAATAATTTTTTTATAACATTCAATATTAATTTAAAAATCTGAATAAATTATAATATCATCTAGAAACTTAAAGGAATATAGTCCCGTGAAAAAAAATTTTTTAGCTTATTTTTTGTTAAAGTTACAATATTGTTAATTAACTAATTTTTCATAGACTTAGTTTTCATAAAATCTCTTATAAAAGTTTAAAAAATGTGTCTATAAATTTTTTTCCCTTTTGGGAGCTCTTGTTATATAAATAATGAACAAGACCGCGTAGTAAAAGTTTATAAAAGTTTTTTCATTTGTTTATAATGATTTTTCAAAGTTATCAAAAATAGAAATATCCGGCTTATGTTATAAGAAAATTTTTTTTCCTAAATTTTTAATATTGGTTGTTTTTGTATTGATATATTACGTCTAGTAGCTTGGCTAAAAAATTTTTAACGTTAATTGTTGAAAAATTTGTTTTCAACAAATAGACAAATTTCATATTTAAAAAAAATTTTTTTTTGTCATTTTGTTGTCTTAGTTAAATAATGATTTTTAAAATAAAAAATTTTTCCTTAAAAAATTTTTTTAATTGTTTTTTTTTCATTTATCCATCATTTAAATTATTTATTAAAAAAATCACTTTTTTTTTTAAAAATCATTATTTACAAATCTCAATATAATTATGGAAAAAAAAAGTTTTTTTATTTAAATTTTCATTGTTTACTTTATAAACAAATTTATATTTTCGTTTTATTTTTTTTTCTCTTGCTCTAAAAAATAACAAATTCAGCCATCTGCATTTTGAAATTTTACGTAAATCTGATTAAAAAATTGTATAAAGTTGATTCAATTCCGTAAAGGAATTTCAGGCCTCATAACTGGCAAAAATTTGAGTTTTTACTTTGACAAACGTTACGGAATAAATTGAAAATTCCAAAATTCAAAGGAAGCATCAAGAACAATATGAATTATTGGCGTTAGGTAAGATAATAGGGACAGTAAAATCCAGAAAATGTACCTTGTACCGTGTAATAATAAGAATAAATAAAAATAACTCAGAAACAAATGGAATTAAAAATCTAAAAAACTAATTGTTGAGTAGTCTAATTATTACTCTATAAAATTGTCATAGATCATAAAAGCCGTAACTTCAATAGTTTAAAAGATATGATTATTTAAAGGATTTAAGTGTTGAATTTTTTTTATAGACAAATGTTTATAAAAATTGAACCATAATAGATATCAAGCATATTAAAAATTAATTATATAAATCAATAAATTTTCTTAAAGATCGTCTTATATGTCAAAGACCGTATAATCAATAGTTTAGAAGTTACAAAAATTTATAAGTTGATAATATAGTTGACCGCTTCAACTTTGATGAGGTTAATTATTTTAAAATTCAATAAAAAATAGAGAAAATTTTTTTTTTATAACTTTGATGCAAAAAGTGTACGTCACTATGAGACGTACACTTTTGAATTTTCCAAATAATTTTCTGAAAATACCCTAGAACGTAAATATATTTATTTCCCATTATAAACTTTTTTCTTGTTTAAAAAATAGCGTTTTTGCGCTGAGCTTTAAATTAAAATATCTCGGAAACTACGCAAAAGTAGTCGAGACATATTGCGTATGAAATTAAGAGAATTGAATAAGGAATAAAATGAGCCAAATCCGCTGTCTCTACGACCAATAGTTCACGAGATATTAATTTTTTAATGAAAAAAAAACGCGGTTCCGCGCGAGCGCTTATAAACAAATAGTTGTAACTCCGCAAAAAATCAATCGATTTACTTTTTTTTTTTTTAATTATAGATTTTGTTGTCTTTCAGAAGCCAAAAAATCAGCTAAGCTTTAAAAAATTTTTTTCAATTTATTTTAATAATTTTCAGTTTGTTGAATTTTTGTATTAAAAAATAGTTAGAATTAGAAAAAAAAAATTTTTTTTTTTTTTTCATATAAAAGTTTTCCCCGCAACAGAGAATCGATTTTAAAAAAAAAAATTTTTTTAGTGTAAAAATTTAGTTAACAATTTTTAAAAAATGTGACCTCTACGGGGACTCGATGTCCGATCCCTGATCCGAGACAGTGCACGTGCGCCATTCCCTTCAAACCGTTGTCGGAGAAAAATGAGGGAAATAATAATAATTTGAGGCAAATAATAACAATAGTAAGCGGCCGCTTAAAAATTCAGAGTTATTTCTTTTTTTATTTTTTTTAAACTCGTCAAAATCAGTTGATTCGTTCGTGAGTTATCGTTGACGAAAAAAATCGACAAAAAGTGTTTTTTTCGCATTACACCGAAATTTCAAGTCTACTCAATTTGTGTTTAAAAGTATATCATAGAATTCGAAAAACTGCGTCGAATGCTGCTAACCGCGTGAAAATCGGTTCATTCATTCAAAAGTTATTGAGGTTTGAAAATTAAAAAAATAGTGATTTAATAAACTCCTATCAAACTTTTGAGCTCGGAGAGCTCAAAACTACACGAAAATTGTATTTTTCAGCTCGAAGAGCTCAAAAACATAATAAGTGCAATTTCGAGCGCTTAGTTACGAAAGTAGCGGGAAGTTGCAGGGATGGCCTTCAGGGTCAACCGTTTTCCTAATTTTTTTCATTCAAAATGTATAATTGCACGCTAATATAATATAAAATGAGTATCAAATATTCAAGAGAAAAATTTTCTCAAGTCGAAAAAATTTTTTTCCCAGCTGAAGTAGGTGACGTTGCTTCCCTAAAGTATATAAAAATCTTGATCAAATATAAAAATTGATTGTATCAAGTATTTATGATAATTTCAAT
>JZSA01006250.1:0-11605 GCA_000956155.1 Cotesia vestalis
AAAGTAAAAATTAAAATTAACTGATTGTAAAAAATTATATATTTATACGAATTATTAATAAATGCATGATGCATTTTTTATCTTAATATATGAATCTTTTCATACTTATATTAATTAATATACAGATTTACTAACAATTACATTTTAAAAGTATAATTAATTAATTTCAAATCATTGATTCGAGTATTGTTGATTGTACACTAATTGACAATTTAGTGTTAAGTAGATTTATAACTATTTATCTACCTTAAATAATATTCATCATAGAAAATTCAGTATACGGAGTCTATAAAGGATAAATAAATGATTCAATTCGCTATTATTGTTATCACAAAACATTTAATTAAAAAAGTTATTGTCAGTACAATATGTTATGAGTTTTTCTAGGAAAACACATTAATTATGATTATATATAAGTAAATAATAATAGTCAATAATAATTAGGACCACCTTTTAGAAATATACCGTTAGATTGTATTTTCACGCCAGAAAAGTGAATAAATAAAAAAAAAATTTGTAAAAGCTTGAGCATAGCATGAATAATCTGTCAGTTAATCGATTGAATTGATCAGCATTCCTGTTTGGACGAGCGGTAACGTGAACGACTAAGGATCCTAAGGACGCAAGTTCGAGCCCAACTCTCGACAAGGATTTTTCCGACCAATGATTTCGTTTCAAATCAAATTAAATATACTAATGAGTTATATAACATGAGTATCATCTAATCCTATATTATTTTTAATCTTTTCGAAGATCATAATATTTTTTCTTTAAAAATTTAGATTGGGTTCTGATGGGGTTTTTCCCATTGGGACCTGAGAGGGATTGCCCAATGAGGGCCACATAGGACTTTGCGTGACATCCCTATTTGGGGTCCCTATTAGGCAGCCCGATGAGGATCCAATAGGTCTTACATCAAAATTTCTAGTCGGGTATAATACCGAAAAAAGTATTTTTTTTTGGGATAACTACGAAATTCCTATTTCGATCAATTCAAACTTAACAATTCTTTATGGAGCTTAAAAAACTGCATCGAATGCCGCCAACCGAATGGAAATCGGTTCATCAGACTTTTAAGCTTGGAGAGTTCAATATGACATGAAAATTATGTTTTTGAGCCCGAAAAGCTCAATTTTGAGCGCTTAAGTAAAAAACTAGCGGGAAGTTGCAGGGATGGCCTGTAACACACAAAAAACAAATTTCTTGCGCCAAGAAAATTTTAAGGAAAACAAAAGTTATTTTGGAGCAAGAAGAAATTTTCTTGGCTAAAGAAATTTATCTTGTCTCAAGAAACTTTGACTTTATTCAAGAAATTTTCAATCTTCCTTGATATTTTCTTGAGCCAAGAAAATTTACACTTAAGTCAAGAATTTTTTTTTTCAGTGTAGGGTCAACCGCTTTTTTAATATTTTTGTATCCAACTTCTTTGGGTGCGATTTTGACCCACTTTAAATTTGCCATTTTTCAATTTGCAAAATAAGATTTTTGTTAATCCATATGATTTTCATCTATAGTCGACGAGGCAGAAATTTTAAAATCGAACGATTAGCTTTAGTCGATTTATCTAATATTAACAAATTTTCGAACACCGAAGAGAATTTTTAGTTCAACAAAGCACATAATAGTTTAAAAAAACTAAAAAAAAAAAAAGTTTTTATGCAAAAAACCAAACTAAAAAGTAGAAAATAAATAACAATTTAAAAAAACTAAAAAACACACTTTTATAGAAAACCAAACTAAAAAAAAAGAAAATAAGTTTTAATAAATTTAAGTTTCTAATTCTTGAAATTTATTAGAAACTTCTCCGGAACTTTTTCGGAACTCTTTGAAAACAATGTTAAAAAAATTTACTTACAAATTTTTGAGTAACTAAAAATTTGAAATTCTTCAAATTTTTAAGGAACTTCTTTGGAACTTTTCCGGAACTTATGCGGAACTCTTTAGAAACAACATTTAAAAAGTTTACTTACAAATTTTTGAGTAACCAAAAATTTTAAATTCTTATAATTTTTGGGGAATTTTTCTGAAACTTTTGCGGAACTCTTCAATAACAATATTAAAAAAATTTACTTACAAATTTTTGAGGAACTAAAAATTTGAAATTCTTCAAATTTTTAAGGAACTTCTTTGGAACTTTTCCGGAACTTATGCGGAACTCTTTAGAAACAACATTTAAAAAGTTTACTTACAAATTTTTGAGTAACCAAAAATTTAAAATTCTTATAATTTTTGGGAAATTTTTCCGGATCTTTTGCGGAACTCTTTAAAAACAGTATTAAAAAAGTTTACTTATGAATTTTTAAGTCACAAAAATTTGAAATTTTAAAAATTTTTAAGTAACTTCTTCGGAACTTTTCCGCAACTCTTTAGAAAAAGTATCGATAAAATTTACTTGCAAACTTTTAAGTAAAGCATAATAAGTTATATCAATATCATTATTACGGCTAATGGTTAAAAGTTTGATGAATATATGTACAATACCAATAGACTCAAGGTCATTTAATTTATATGTAACGACATAAGATATCGTTTTTCTTCTCCGTTGGTAAGATTCTGATTCAAAAAGTAATAACTAATTTAAAAAGTAATAACTAATTTAAAAAGTTTTGAAAAGGCGTTTAAAATAATAGCATTTATCATATAACAAAATTCCATCTTGAAACAACACTTTCTCTATAATCTTGGCATAGTTTTAATTTCATAGAGCTGACCAAGAATTGCAACTTTCTGAGAAATATAATTGAGTTTTCGGCGACAATTACTTTTTTCTAAAGTTCTACAAAAATGAGCAATGTCATTACCGGGATGTAAATGAACATTTTTCATTTCTGCTATGTTTGAAAAAATAGGAATAATTTTAGCGATTTGGAGTTAGGGGTCTCGAGTGCCATGTGTTAAACGTCTTAGAATACCATTAAAATTTTCTTGGGAAAAACATGAAAATATAGGTAAAGGCCCTAAATTGGAGACATCTTTAGCTAAATGGCGTAATTGATGGAGATTACACGTCATGTGTTGACGACCATAGAGTTTTGGATATTGGCTGACGTATTTGTCCAATGCTTTTCGTGCGGCGTTAATCATCACTTGAGAAATGCTGCTTTGAGTCAAATAACTTATAGCTAATACTAGAAGTTTATGATGTTCGTAATATACAGCAGTCATGATAGGTTTTAAAATCACAAGTGAATAATATAAAAGCCAATTTTTCAACTCAGATGCTTTCCAGTACTTATAATCAGAAACGCTGCGTGGTAATCATGACGTGTAAGAAGGTGGTTTAATACTTTTTATCTTTTCATCAATGTACTTGATACTTTTCCGTAAAGAAAATTCGCATCCGCTAAACAAAGAATCGAAGCATAACCTCAGGTTTTGTTTAACAACTCCCAAAAAAACACAATCCATCGAGTCAACAGCTGTACTTTCAACGAATCGCTCAGCAATATTGGAGAGAGTAGTTGGTCCTTAAACACCTTCGATCGGTTGGTTTGTATGAAATGCTTGCGTTCCTTGCTGGGTAGTTTCTTCGCTGGTTCTTAAATTTAGCTTGTTTTTAAATGGAAATACGCGGAAATTTCCATCTTTAACACTTTTAATTTTGCATTTACAACATCCAAATATGCCTGTGTGTCCTTTCATATTCAAAAAAGTCGCTTTAGCTGGTAAGTCACACGTTTCACATATGATCTTCCCACGAACCCTTACACGATCTTGACGTCCAGGAATTTTAACAAAAATGCCTCGTTGTATTCTAGTCAGTTCGTCCGTAAATGAGTTTATAAAGAGATTAGCATTCGGTTTTTTCGCCCGAAACCAAAATCCAGCAACCAAGACATTCTGCAATTGGTGTCGGAGACGGAACGGTAGTTCAATAAATCAACCAATTTTCTCGCGGCTTACAGCATTCAGTGCAGTTTTTTGAGCTCTTTAAGAAATCTTAGAGCGAGAACTGGTCATGACTGCAGTCTAGAAACTTCATAGAAAATGTGGTTTTTTTAGAATAACTTTTAAACTGCTTTACCGATCGATTTTAAAATCTAATCAGCTCTCAACATCAAAAAACCATGTCGATAGCCGTCAACCCGGTCGAAATCGGTTGATCCGTTCGTAAGTTATCGTTGTCAAAAGAAATCCGAAAAAAGTGTTTTTTTTTTTTTCGGAATTACTTCGAAATTTCTGATTTTATCAATTAAAACTTAAATATTCTCTATGGGACTAAAAAAACTGCATCGAATACCGCCAACTACATGGAAATCGGTTCATTTATTCAAAAGTTACTGCAACTTGAAAAAAATAATGTTTTATTGACCTTCCATCAGACTTTTAGGATCGGAGAGCTCAAAATGACACGGAAATTATGTTTTTCAGCTCAAAGAGCTCAAAAACGTAATAGGAGCAATTTTGAGCGCTTAAGTATGGAATTAAGGGGATATTGCAGGGATGGCCTTTAGATTCAACCGTTTTTCTAATTTTTTTTTCACTTGTGACAATTTTTTGACATGTTACAGCCTTTTAAAAATCTCAGAAAAATTTCGATTTTTTTCTTGCTCCCATAATTTTTGTAAGAAGTGTAAATTTCAAGTTAGCATACATAGCAAACTGAGAATAAATTACAGTCAATTGATACTTCTCACTTTTATTTTAGATTATGTCTTTGAAAATTGCGATCCTAAGACGAGACTAATAAAACCAAAGTACGAAAAAGTTATTCGTAAGATGTGCTGTGCTATAAATACTACTCAAAGGAAACCAAAAGTTAGTAAAAGTAAAAAAAGTTAAAATAAAAAATTCGGGAGAATTAAAGTGTTCAAAATTCACATTGTTTACTTAAATATTCGTTAAGTTTATTAAATAAAATTGTTTTTATGTTCTATTCCAATAAAAAATTTGAATTCTAAAAAAATCTTATTATTTTTTAAAACTAATTCTACTAGTCTTCCGAAAATATTTTAATAATTTTTTCTCAAAATTTTGTAAGTAAATTTTTTTAATACTGTTCCCGAAAGTTTTCATAAAGTTTCGCAAAAGTTCCGCAAAAATTCCGGAAAAGTTCCGAAGAAGTTCCTCAAAAATTTTAAGAATTTCAAATTTTTAGTTACTCAAAAATTTGTAAGTAAATTTTTTTAATATTGTTTTTGAAGAGTTCCGAAAAAGTTTCTTAAAAATTTTAAGAATTTAAAATTTTTCGTTACTTAAAAATTTGAAAGTTCACTTTTTTAACGTTGTTTCCAAAGAGTTCCGAAATAGTTCCAGAAAACTTCCGCAAAAGTTCCAGAGAAGTTCCTCAATAATTTTAAGAATTTAAAATTTTTGGTTCCTCAAAAATTTGAAAGAAAATTTTTTTAATACTGTTTCTAAAGAGTTCCAAAAAAGTTCCGTAAAAGTTCCGCAAAAGTTTCGGAAAAATTCCCCAAAAATTATAAGAATTTAAAATTTTTAGTTACTCAAAAATTTGTAAGTAAACTTTTTAAATGTTGTTTCTAAAGAGTTCCGGAGAAGTTCCGGAAAAGTTCCGCAAAAGTTCCGGATCGTCTCATAATCGGAACTTTTCTGAGGAATGTTTCTGGAATGTTTCCGGAACTTTTTTTTTACACGGGATATATATTTATTCTTAATTTTCGCTACCAAAACCAATGATTTTCAGAAATTAAGGAGTTATTCATTTTACTCCGATTTTTTAAGATTGAGTTTTCCATCGAATTCCCATCAAATACCTGTGTAATAGAAAGCTAATTATTTATTTATTTATTTACTTCATCATTATTTCTTAATGTACCCACGGACATGTCGTAACTCATTCAATACAATATTTTTTATTCTACAACAGAGATTTTTCCTATTTTTGCATAGGAAAAATTCCGATGTTGACATAGAAATTTTTCTAATGTTAACATGGGAATTTTTTCTTTATTAACATGATAGAAAATCCATGAAACATAGGAAAAATTCATTTATCACTAAAATTTAGGTAACTTCATTTAATAATTACAAATTTACACAACAATTTTCTCATTCGAGCAATTTCAGATAATTTAAAAGTAAAACAGTGATATACACAGTCGGCTTGTTATAAAAAAATTTGAGGAAATTTTTTTCAAATTTTGCTTTACATTTCGAAAGAATTTAAAATCCAGCAGATTACGTACGGTGTGGCTTAAACTACCATAACTTTTTCAAAAATTGACTAATCGGGACGTTTTTTTTTTCAAAATTGTTTTTTATAAATGTTCTTTTTGGGAAAAAAATAGAAAAAAAAATTATTCAAACCTATCTACATCGTTATTTTTTAGATTTTCTAAAAAAACTCTGAATTTCTCAATGATAAACATTTTTAATTTCGTCTTTCTTCTTTCATATGAAACTTTGACATTTTCTTCAAATATCTTAAAAATTTCAGAATAGTGTTTTTACGATTTCTATTTTCTTTGAATTGAAAATAAAAATTTTCTTCATGTCATAAATGAATTTTTCCTATGTCACATGGATATTTTTATCATGTTAATAAAGCAAAAATTCCTATGTTAACATTGGAAAAATAGGAAAAATTACAATTTTTTTCTTCGCCGTGTACTTTTAACTTTTTTTAATTTATAGTTCACAAAAGTATGTTGAAATTGATTTTATTTTTACTTAATTATGACTTTTCTTGGCTGAAATCAACCCTATTTAAGACAAAAACGGCAAAGTTAAGTCATGTTATAGAAATTCTACACTCAGAAATAAATAAACAAATTATAATTGACAGGATTTTAAAAAATATTTCAAGTTAAGAATACCTATCATATCAGGTTTAACTGATAATTTATCTATCAATTATCATTTTTTTTTTTCCAACACTTGACATTTTGTTTTGTTGACTAATATATGAACTTTCTTTAAAAACTGATAAAGGTTTATTTATCACCTTCAATGAAATATTTATAACTACATACTATTTTATGTATAACAAACGTTAAATATTACTATTTTTCAAATAATCCTTTTATTTAATAAATAATCTCTTTTAACGAATGAATTCAGCTGTATTACATGATGTCAAAAATAACAATCGTTTAAAAAATACAAAGAAAAGTTGTAAATTTTAGATTTTGGAAAAAAAAAAAAAAGACTATTGTTAGTAGTGATTGAAAAAATAATCTTGACCAAAAAGTAGACGTGGCGAAAATATAAGTAGAAAAAAAATACAACGAGATCTTTATCAGACAATCTGTCTAGGCGGGAAGGCGCCACACTAATACAATAAGACAATGAGTTGGGAAATTTTAAAATGTATATACGTCAAATAACAAACACTTCATAAAATCTTTGCGCCGGCGCTCATAAGTAAGCAAGCATAAATTATCTTTTGTGAATAAGTGTTATTATCACTGATCCTAGGCGACAAACTCCTGCTGAGATTTCACACTTTAGCTACCCAAAAGGCTCTAAGTTTTACTGCTCACTTAAGTTTATACCTAAGCCATTTGTTAAGTAGAATTTAAAGCCTAAGGTGTAACGCTAAGTCGACAAATTATTGTTCTCGGCTTTTAAGTCTAAAATTTTTGGCAAGGGTCGGATCCGCTTCAAACCGGATTTTAAGTAGCCAATGGAAAAACTACACAATAGAACTAATAAATAATTTTTGTATTGAAAATCTCTTATAAGAGTATAAGCTGAACCATGACGTAAGTAGAAGTCTATCTTCTTACAGCATTATAATATTAGATAACTCTACTTTGTCGTTTCTGTTCGAATACTTATATATATATAACGGTGGCCAAAAAAAAAAAAATTGAATTTTCGTAAATTTCAAGTCTGCTGTGGAAATAAGTGAGTTTTACTATGTTTTAAGAGCTGTCTCCAGCGATCAGCTCACAAAAAATTTATTTAGGGGTCGCTCAAGATTTTTCAAAATTTTCAATATCATTCCAAACGGATTTTTTTCGTTTTAAATTTTTGTTTCTCGTCATATTTCTACTCTTTAGAGTAAAAATTATGTACATATTGAAAATTTCCAGTCGAAATTTTGATTTTTAAGGACGTTCCAAGAAAAAACCATTTTCCTAAAATTTTTTTGAAATTTTGAGTACCTGCACTCATAAGTATCCTCTATACGAAGGAATTTTTTAAAATAGTCCTTGCAGCACTAAATTTTGAAATATTAGCATTTAAAATTTGTAAATTTTACATAAAAATTCTATGCTGACCGATGTTCAAGCGAACGTTTTATTTAATATCAATCGTACTTTTCTTAGGATCATTTTAAAAAACTGATAATCATTAATTGAAGATATAACAAGTATTTTTTATCAAAAATAACATAAACGAGTGGTATTCATTTTTTTATAAAAAATGTTTGAAGTTAGTGACTTTCGATATTCTACGTGAGTGGAAGTAAGTAAGCGATAGTCTGTAAAGAGAGACAGCATTAGTGCGTGAGAAAGAAACCAATAGCCACTACCTATTGGTGTCTTTTTCTTATCTAGGAACGTCCTTGAAGCTCACTCAAAATTAAAAAAATTTTTTCATGTGAAGAAGAATTAGGGAAACTTTTGAAGTAAACTTTTCGATTTCATCTAAATGAAAATAAATAAAACATTCTTCTTATGGAGTAAATGAGGTCGTTATTAGATGCCAGATAAATATTTTTTCATAAAAAAAAATGAAAAGTTTGTAGATATTCATACTCAGAAGGTGCTCGAAAATATTTAAGGTACACTACATTAAAAATTAAAAAATCTTAAGCGAGCTGTTAAAATTAAAACATCAACTTGAGATATTTAGAATTTAAATAATTTTCAACCTAGAAAGTAAAATAATAAAGAAAAAAAAATTTAATAAAAAAAAAAATAAATAAATAAAGAACAATTTTTGTCGATTTTGTGAATTTTTTTTAATCTTGAACCCAAAAAAAAATTTTTTTTGATCTCATTTTTGGAGAGGGTTTATAGAAGTAGTGAACTAAAATATTCTTATATAAGGGGCTCAAAACATAATTGAAAATCACTTTTTAGCACCATCTTAATTTACATTCTGAATATTCGTACACTGAAAAAAAAAAATCTTAACTGGAGGGTACATTTTCTTGGCTCAAGAAAATATTAAGGAAGATTGAAAATTTTTTGAATGAACTCAAAGTTTCTTGAGCCAAGAAGATTTTTTCTTGCTCAGAAATAACTTTTGTCTTCTTTCAAATTTTCTTGATGCAAGAAAATTTTTTTTCTGTGTATGAACGTACACACGCAACTATGTTTTTAAAAATAATTTGAAAAAAAAATTATCACTTCCTATCTTTGCGTTGAAACATTCAACTCTGTAAATTTGGAGCGTTGACTCAAACACTCATTTTCTTTAGGATATGTAATTTACTGATTGTCAGCTTAACTTACATTTTCATCAATAAGTCTAATGACTTCATGACGTGATTACATCAAGATTGTAAAGTGTGGCGCTACGAGTTTAAGATGACGCCATCACCCATGTATACAGCAAATTTACTCCCTAAGTACTTCTAAATGAGCAATAAGGAAAATACTTATGCTTATGCGATCAGTTGATAAAATTACGCATTGCTCTATTGTTATCGAAGGATTTCTATTCGTCGTTGTAAAAGTAATTGTCAATGCACACAATCACAAACAGTAATCTTTATGTACGTGAAACTCATTAGATAAGTAACTACAATTAGCGGTTTTAAAAAAAAATCTTAGAAACTTTTTTTTAATTTATGGATTGAGAGAATTGTTTTTCATAAGGAAATTGCTGATAACGGATCTAATTTTATGTAGGGCTCTAAAAAAAGGTGTAAAATTAACAAATAGTTTTGTTTAATTCATTATCAGATACCCCGCATGGAAAAATATATATGTGAAAAATATATGTGAATATATATTTTCACATATATTTTTTTTTCCGCTAAATATATGAAAACTCTCATTACGCGATAGATAATAGAATATATGTCTACATATACGCTCGCATATAAAAATATATATGTCCGCATATACATTAACATATATACGCGCATATAATTATTTAGATTTACACAGAAAAAAATTTGTTTTGAATCAAGTAAATAATTTTGAAGAGCCTTCTTTCACCTTCTTGATTTGAGAAAAAAATTCTTGAACTAAAAAAATTTTTTTTTTTCAGTGTATGCTTACGTATATGTCAACATATATTTTGACATATATGTCAGCATCTATTTGAAAAATGTATACTGACATATATGTTTTTTGCGTAAATATATGCGGCATATATATATTATATATGCGACTTATATTTTTGACATATCTATTTCTCCATGCGGGATATCTACTTTCTATATAATTGTAATTAAAGAAAAATTACAGTATTTTGAAAAAATATTTAATTACTTAGTATTTTACGAGATATCTGCTGGTATTTAACTTCAGGTATATCCACGAGACATGAACAAACCCTTAAAAAAATCGAGTACTTTACAAATTTGCTGAGTAATTATTATTTTTTTTTTTTTAATATTTTCAAGAAATACCTATCAAGACTATTTAGATTGAATCAAATTTTTCATTACTTCTTTTTAAAAACTGACCAAAATTAAAAAAAAAAAATTTTTTTTTATTTAGAAATTTTCTAAAAAAAAATTTTTTTTTATTCAAAAATTTTCTAAAAAAAATTTTTAATGCTACCTGTAACTGATTTTCCGCTATGCCCTTATATTATCATGCATGGCCGCATAGAAAGATCTGAAAAATATTTTTTTTCATTTTTGAAAATCAAAAAGTATGGATATTTTAGTTACTTCGCGGATAAAAGAAAACTTGAAAAATTACATTATAAATAGTAATAAGAGTTCCGCTGTATTCAAAACTAGAAAAATTACAGTTCGAAATAATATTTTTCTGAATTCAAACCTTGAATATTAATTTTCAGAGATTTCAATGTAAATGTTAATCCATTGTACAATGTAAGTCTTATAAAATCTGTAATACTTACAATCTGAAATTTTAATTTTTCCACGAAGCGCCATCTGTTTGTATCACGAAGTGCCACGTTACATTATATACTGTAATTTTATAATTTTCCTTTTTTCCGTGTTATCTATTACTGTAGTTTAAGTCTTGTATTTTCGGTTTAGAGGGAGAGAGAGAGAGAGAGACAGAAAGCGGCGGTCGGGTGTAGGGGCTGAAAAAAATAATAGTGAAAGAGCGTAAATGCTAATACGGCTACAGCTTAATGTTCTTCGCAGAACTTTAAGGGACAGTGTAATTAGTTTCATCCGTAAAAATTTACGTAAAAATTCCCAGGTAGTAAAAATAATTGTAAAAAAAATTTTTTTTTTTATTCCACAATGAATGAATAGGATTATGATTTTTTATTGCTTTGTAAATATTAAAAAACATTATTTTCTTAAACTTATCATCCTGCTAATCTTTTTTATTTCATATGAAAAAACAATACGGATATTTAAAATAAGTCGGTATTAATTTTTAATACTTTTACTACGTTGTAGTTAATTTTATCACCATTATGATTATTAATGTTGTTAACTTTGTACTAATAATTTAATAATGCTAAGATGCAGTCGCAGGAAGCAGGAATTTAGTATGTAAAAAAAAAAAAAAAAAAAAAAAAAAATATG
>JZSA01006252.1:0-31704 GCA_000956155.1 Cotesia vestalis
AACTATGAAATTAAAAGGGACGAAGACTGAAAAAAAAAAAAAAAAAAAAAAAAAAAAAAAAAAAAAAAAAAAAAAAAAAAAAAAAAAAAAAAACAAACCTTGCAGCCTTCGCAAGTAAATGCTCCAAAATGAAATCCCGCTGCCGGTTCCCCGCAAACTTTGCACTGCTGGTTCATCTGTAACAAATAAAATACATATTTATTTAAATAAAAAAAAAAAAAAAAAAAGTGATTTTTGTTTTCAATGAATCCATTTTTATTTTTAATACTTTTTTTGCGTACAAGAAAATCAATGAGAAAATAATTTTTTTTTTTTTAAATTAATACCAATAATATTAAAGAAATCCTTATAAAAGTATATGTATTAATTTTTTGTCAGCCAATCGATGAGTTCATAGTTAAAAATAATAATTATCATGAAATAATTGATATGTGGAACTAATATAATTTTTTTTACAGGTTAAAGTCTGGTTTCAAAATCGTCGTATGAAAGATAAAAAAGCTGGATCAGTCAAAGACGACAAAGACAAGGAGAAGGATCCGAAGACTGCTCTGCCTACCACCAAAATTGGATGCAGAAAGAGACACGTGGAAATCAAGAAAGAAAAAACATGCCAGAACAACAGCTTAGTTGCTTCTGTTCCTGTTCCTACACCTGCTTCATTTATTTACGGAGAGAATCAAATGCACACTCTCAACTACAGCAGCTACTCATCCAGTAACATCAACCATCATCACCTGAGTAGTTGGAATGTCAACAACAGAATCAACTACGACATGATTCAAACTCAGAATTATAACAATTTTAATGGTCCTGACGGGCGCATCGTTGGCAACAGTCATCCGACTGCTGTATACAGCGATTCTTACAACTGGAACTACAACTGCAACAACGAACATTATTCAAACTCCAATGGATACTCCAACGAAGTCAACGCTAACGACCCATTTTACGCTTATTTTCCAAATGAATACGGTTCTAATAATGATTTTTATTATCCACCTGGTTGTAACAATCAGACTGCTGATCTAAATTCGAACTATTCCGGATCATCCCCTCAATCAATCGATTCGAGCAGATCCGATAATCTACTTTTGGATTACAGATTTTTAAATAACATAGTAAATATTTAATTAAGATATAACCTAGTAAATATTTAATTAAGATATTATTAATCGTTGATATTTAATTTCATATAATTAAAAAAAAAAAAAAAAAAACATAACATATTGCATCTCTGTAAGTTGAAACTCATATAGATTAATTATTTCAGTTGCAATCAGGTGGAAAACTTGTTAAAAGCGTCAATCTGCTTGTAAATATTACAATTAGATTAATAGCTTGAAATTTTTTTTAAATTCTTTTTACTTGAGAAATGTTTGATCTTAGCTTAATTTTCCAGTTATTGAAAGGTTTTAAATATAATATACTGAAATCAAAATTAACTTAATTTGAGATGAAACAATTTCTAACATCAAAATGATTCAAGAAAGTATAATTATCTTAAGTTGAGTAAAGTTTACTCTAACTTGTCATCCCTTTTTTTTTATTCAACAACTTTTATGAGTGTTTTGTGGTATAATATTATTTAATTTTTTTGTCTGTACACATTCAAATGAGATTCAGCGCGGTTTTTAAATGGATGTGAAAACTTGTTTTTTATTGCATATCCCGACGCGCATCGGGAAGAAGTACGTATGGTAGGGATCACGGGAAGGA
This sequence comes from Cotesia vestalis, assembly GCA_000956155.1. Taxonomy (NCBI): domain Eukaryota; kingdom Metazoa; phylum Arthropoda; class Insecta; order Hymenoptera; family Braconidae; genus Cotesia; species Cotesia vestalis. The sequence continues at coordinate 1,720 of JZSA01006252.1, forward strand.
GAAACTTTGGACAGATTCGGCTGTTTGTATGTATTAAGATTGATCCCACACTTTTATTTATATTACAAGAAATAGAGGACAGAATGGAATACAAGTATGAGGAACAGCAGGTAGTCCAAAATGGTAGCTTGGGGATTCAGTCTCATCTGGACAATAATATAATCTAATAGTGGCTCTATTCAGCTCTTTATGGACAGGTAGCATTAGTAACAGCCAGGTTAAATGTCAGGTATAAATTTATTTACGAATACCAGTCGAGTTTCGTGTCTCGAGTGCTTAAATTATTAGTCGCTCGATTATTCATCAGTCGTAAGTTAAATTATTCATTTTTGGTGGTTATTTATGGAGTATATAATCATTTTTGTGCTGTATTATTTCGAAGGTACTTTAACGTAAATTGTTTCTTAAAATTTGTTTATTTTTTTTTTGGAAATTTATTCAATAACACAAAAATAGTTTAATTTATCATTTTAGATATTTTTATTTTTTACGAGGATATTCTTATATCTAGTATATGGAAAAAATTATTGTAAATTATTTTTTGATTAATTTATTTGGTCTATTATATTTCTATTAACTTCAGTATCATAAAACCTTTTCATACAAACATATATTAATTCATAAAAAAAAAAAAAATGATGACATATAAAGTTCATATGTTAAAATGACTTCATCCATAATTATAGACACTAATAATCATAAGTACAGATGGATTTTTTCCCAAGATAATAAAAAAAAGTACATAATATTGTTAACTGCAACTAAAAGTAAAAACATCCAATAATTACCGTTTCTGCATACAAAAAATGAAATTCATCCTTTAGCTGATTATCGAAGCCAATAATTGCTTAATTATTAAATTACAATATTGATGGCTATTACCGTGGGTCGAGTTCAGTAAGTCTACTTAAAAACGTGACGTCATACGCCGAAACAGATCTTGAACAGAAAAGCATGTCTTTATGGCGTGGAACAACATAAAGACCGTAAAAGGCAAAATCTCCTGGCAATTACAAACGCATTTAAGAGCGTATATAGTGTTCTTCATTTATCGATTTTGAGGATATTTTTCAAAGTCGTTGATTGGGGCTTCACGTGAATAAAAAGCTACGAAACTTGGCAAAAATATTCAGAATATCATTACGAAGAATATAAAACTTCCTAATTTTACTAAAAAAAATATTAAAAATACTATTAATTATTTTAAAATTCGGCGGTTTATAGTAGGTTATGGTTGAATATTAAAAAAAATTAAAATAAAATTTTTTGCAGCACTTTTCAAAAAAATAATTACCGTTATGTTCTAGAGAAACATCTAATGAATTGATTTTTATATGCCATTTGGTAATTTCTAATCACATAAACTCAATCAATTCATTTAAAAAAAAAAAATTCAATAATTATTAAAATGATTTGAAATGTCAACAAAAACATCTGTCATGTTATTTTTAATCATTCCACTAGATGGTGGTAAATGTAAATGGAAAATTGAAATTGATTGATTTCTATACTGTGAGATGGCACTTATACTGTGAATGTAGGTTTTGTCTTCTAAGTCCGGTTTTGTACTGGAAAAAGTGAAGACAAAGCGAGCAAGATTTGTTCGCTTTGAATTTATTTTGTGTGCTAGCTCAATACATCTATTTGATTCATTGATTGTGAACTAGACCATACAACTGGGGTTATTAATACATTATTATAATTTTTAATATTAATAATAATTAAATTTCTATTAATTTGATCATATATAATAATAATTGTGATAATAATAATTTCTTGAGGATTAAAACTTTTTTTGAGTTTTATATTATTTTTAAAAATGTTACTTTTTATGAATTTTAAATTTATTTTTTAAAATTTTATTTTTGGAAAATTTTAATTTTATTGGAAATTTTAACGATCGTTGAAATTTTAATTTTTTTTACATCAACAAGAAAAATTTGGCGTTGAAACTTATTTTAGTTAGTAAACTAAAAAATCGAAATTAAATTTTACTGAAAATTGTTATTGAATTCAAATTTCAACTTAAAATTTTTTTAGTTTATATAAAAAAATTCAAAATTTCACAAAAAAATTAAAATTTCAGAAGAAATCGAACTGTTGAAAAAATAAAAAATAAGAAAAACGACTGACCCTAAAAGTCATGCCTGTAATTACCTGCAAACTCCATACCTAAGCGCTGAAAAATATAATTTTTGTGTTTTTTGAGCTCTTCAAGCTCAAAGAGATATCCGCTTATAAGTTATTTGAAAAAAAACACGTTAAAAATTTTTTTTTCTTTTATTTTTGAAATTTCCCGAGTTAAAATTTAGAAAAAATTAAAAGTGCGAATCTTTAACAATATTTTCCGTATTATAATTACTTTTTGTAGATAATATAAACAATAACAGGTATCAACAAATTCAGTGTCATACATATACGACACTCAACTTAAATTACTTACTTAAAACTCTTTTTTACACTATTATAACACTAAAATTATTATGAAAAAAGTTATTTTAATAATTCTCCAAGTTTAAATTTAAAAAAAAATTAAGATTACAAATCTTTTAGCATATTCTGCGTATAATAATTAAATTTTGTAGATAATATAAATAATTGAGAGATAACAGGTGATTTCATATCTTACATATATGACACTGCAGTTTATAGACTTAAAACAATTCTTTAAGATTTTATAACAATTGATTTATTCAAAAAATTCTACAAATGTACATTAAAAAAATAAAAAAGTGCAAATTATTTAAAAACAATTATTGATTATCATGATTGATTTGTTGAACGAATCCAAACTATTAACAGATATCATATGATTATTTTTCATACACATCTAACACGGCCATTGTCAGACTTAATATAATTTTTTACACGTTGAAAACAATTAAATTATTATTACAATAAATCAATTTTAGAATTTTCACAACTGTAAATTGAAAAAATTACGAGTGCAAATTTTCAGAAACAATTTTTTTTATTATTATTAATTTATGAATAAATCAAAATAATAAACAGATATCAGGTATTTCCCTATCATACAATTATAACACTGCACTTAACAGACTTAGAAGTATTCTTCATGTTTTTATAACAATTAAATTATTCACAAAATCCCATAAATGTACATTAAAAAAATTGAGAGTACAAACTTTTTTAAAACAATTTTTGTTTATCATAATTAATTTATTGAAAGAATTTAAACCTTTAACAGATATCAACTTATTCCCAATCATACATTTATAACACTGCATTTGACAGTCTCAAAACAATTCTTCATGCTTTTATAGAAATTAAATTATTCACAAAATTACACAAATGTACATTAAAAAAATTAAGAGTGCAAACTTTTTTAAAACAATTTTTGTTTATCATAATTAATTTATTGAAAGAATTTAAACCTTTAACAGATATCAACTTATTTTTTATTATCCATATATAACACTGCAATTGTCAGACATAAAATAATTTTTTACACTTTTAAAACTATTAAATTATTATTACAATAAATCAATTTTTGAATTTTCACAACTGTGAATTGAAAAAATTACGAGTGCAAATTTTCAGAAACATTTTTTCTCATCGTTATTGATTTATGAATAAATTAAAACAATGACCAGATATCAGGTGATTCCCAATCATACATTTATAACACTGCATTTGACAGTCTCAAAACAATTCTTCATGCTTTTATAGAAATTAAATTATTCACAAAATTACACAAATGTACATTAAAAAAATTAAGATTGCAAATTTTTTTTAAACAATTTTTGTTTATCATAATTAATTTGTTGAAAGAATTTAAACCATGAACAGATATCAACTGATTTTTATCATACATATATAAGACTGCAATTGGCAGACTTATAACAATTATCTATACTTTTATAACAATTAAATTATTCACAAAATTTCACAAATGTCCATTAAGATAATTAAGAGTGCAAACTTTTTCAAAACAATTTTTGTTTATCATAATTAATTTATTGAAAGAATTTAAACTTTTAACAGATATCAACTCATTCTTTATCATACATATATAACACTGCACTTGTCAGACTTAAAATAATTTTTTACACTTTTAAAACAATTAAATTATTATTACAATTTTAGAATTTTCACAACTGTAAATTGAAAAAATTACAAGTGCAAATTTTCAGAAACATTTTTTTTATTGTTATTAATTTATGAATAAATCAAAACAATGACCAGATATCAGGTGATTCCCAATCATACATTTATAACACTGCATTTGACAGTCTTAAAAGAATTATTTAAAATTTATCCCATTCTTTAATTTGCATGAAAAATATACAAAAATATGTGGCACAAACTATTCGTAACGTGATTGGTCAAATATATCACAAGCATGAAAATATATATAAAAAATTCCATACCAACATTCACACGCGCGCAACGTATACTAGTAACAATTATCTTCAAAAAATTTCACAAATGTACATTAAAATAATTAAGATTGCAAATTTTTTTAAACAATTTTTGTTTGTCATAATTAATTTTTTAAACGAATTTGAACCATGACCATACATCAACTGATTTTTATCATACATACATAACGCCGCAATTGGCAGACTTAGAACAATTCTCTGCACTTTTATAACAAATAAATTATTTAAAAAGTTTCATAAATGCAAATTAAGAGTGCGATTTTTTTTTAAACAGTTTTTGTTTAACATAATGAATTAGTTGAACGAATTCAAACAATTAATCGATATTACCTCATTCATTATAAAACATATATCATCTTACAATTCTCAGACTTAATATACAATTTTTTACACTTTTTTAACTATGAAATTATTTTAAATAAAATCGATTTAAAAATTATTACAACTGTAAATTTAAAAAATTAAGAGTGCGAATTTTTATAAATATTTTTTTTTCATTATTATTTTATGAACAAATTTAAACAAGGAACATCAGCTGATTCCGTATCATACATATATGATACGAAATTTAACAGACTTGAAACGAGACGAGACTTGAGACGAGAAACAATTTTTTATCATAACTATTTTTTTAACTATCTAATTATCATAAAAAAAGATTTATTCAATAAAGTTCACTTGTGTAAATTAAATGACATTAAAAGTTCAAATTTTTTGAGATACTTTTCTTAACATTTTTAATTGAAAAAATTTCAATATTTAACAGACGTCAGCTGATCTTAACTGTCAAGTGTAATCCGAAGGATACTTATTGGCTACAGTTTATGTAAAAATATTTTTTGTACACTTTGGCAGGTATAAGTGTAGGCTATGAAATATCTTTGTTTCATAGTAGCTTCCCATTCATTGAAGAATTACTGTACGTTAATTTTATATGGTCTGTCGCCCTGATTTTTCCCATCAAAAAAATCTCAGGATCGAAATTTTAGTTGCGTCCAACATTCTGTTTTTTTTTTTTTTTTTTTCGTTACTGAATAATTGTTAAAAAATATTTTTAACATTATTTTCAGATTCACCACTGGTTTTTTTATGGCTATGAAATTGCGAGCTTTAATTTGTGTGCTTCAAAATTGTTTCTGTTGTTTCCTGTGCGAGAGCCCAAACTTTAAGAAAAGCTTTTTTTGACTATTTTGATGTTTACTAATAAACGTTAATACTTGATTATATTTTTCTCCGATAAAACACCAATATTTATCACAACACTAACGCTTTTTATCACAACACTAACGCTCTTCATCATAACAACACTAGCGCTCCAAAATTTCCAGCACAGATCATAATTGTTGAGTTATCTTGTAAGAGTTAATGCTATTGTTTAGCACAAGTAAACAAGTTGTTGCTATTGTTTTGTTACATCTTCAGCAACTGTGCGAATACTTTCGGGATTATAATAATTAACATTTACTAATGCATCGACTTTATGCTTAACTTAAGCAGTTGCAGTGTGTTGACAATCGGCTATAAATAAACTCCAATTTGATTGAAAACTTGAGCAAGTTCTCAACCTTATTGCAAAACTAGAAATGAAAATTTTTTATGTAAATCCTTCCATCATTGTGAACACGATACATCTACAAAAAAATAAAATAAATTATTATAGTTAGGTATACTTTAAATGATTATAGGTTATGTATTTACTTACTCGAAGGTCAATTTAAAAAATTGTTCATTGAATAATTGTCTTAACGTTAACACTATTTTATTTTACTAAACAAATTATGGATGATGGTACAGGTACCTCTACCCTTCATAATAATGATAATCACCAGTCCACCAATATTAAGGATAATAATGGAGTAAACAGTAAATAAATAAAAAGTGCGTACACAATAGTACCTTTACAGTACAGATACTTATACACACTCCATCATATATATGTTCAACAAGTTGAGTAACTTAAAATAAATTGTTGAACAAGTTGCAATAATTTGAATTTCCTAGGACTTTTATTTAAGGCCGAATGTTTACGGATCCGTGTGTGTACGAATCTGTATGTAAATAGCTCCGTATTATACACGCGACATTTTCAAATGAAAATTTGAATTTCCAGGGGATTTGTAGCGCTCCTTACACCGCACACCGTACCGTAGGTCATCAGTAGTACACACAGTCGTTGATTGATAATAAATGTCTAATTTGCACTGCATTACTTATGGAAAGATGACCTGAGCAAGACCTGCGATATGTACTGGATCTGATAATAATTTTTCTATTAGAACTTCGCCAAGGATAATTAGGCTTCATCACTTGAAACTGGGTTATCTTCATACTGCTCTGTCATCAGTCGATGTTTTTAAATATATATTTTTATATTTACAATATAAACAATATATGGAGCGTAGAAGTTACTTCCACCTTCTACAAAACAATAACATTGTGTTTATATAAACGCATGCGCAAAAAGTGACAGGTTCAAACCTTATGGGTTATATTCATGCAAGCGTCCAGAATCTTATCGTAATGACGTCATCACAATAATCTTTCGACGGTGTAAATTATTTATTACGATTTTAAACTAAATAATAATATCACGTAAAAAACAATTATTACTGGTAATAGTGAAAAAAGATGAAAATTTATTTAGCAGCTATTTATTATTCAATTTTAATCATTTTTTTAACGAGTAAATTTGGCAAAAAATTGTTAAAAAATCGATTTGTAAAAATTTTTAAAAATTTTAAATGCAATTTTTTAAATGTTATTTTTCGGAAAAAATTTGTTTGTTAAAAAAAATTAAAAAATTATGAACTGCTAACTTTAACGTCATAAAAATAGAGAGCGATATTCAAACGTTACATACGATAAAAAAAAAATTAAAAAATGCAGATAATTGATGACATTAAAGTTAACAGTCACTTAACAACTTTTTAATTTTATTTAATCAAAAAATTTGTTCCAAAATATTTTTTTTTTTAAATTGCATTTTTTATTTTTTTAAATTTCTATATGTACGTTTTTTTTTCTATAATTTATCTGTTATAAAATTATTAAATATGTGCTAAATTAATTTTCATAGATAATTGAGAATCCAAATTCAGTTTTTTATTTACGCATAATTAATTCATTTAATAAAAATTTCAGTAGAGCAATTTCATTTTCTGAAGGAGCATTTCAGGAGCATTTAATTGTTATTACTACCACTTGGTGGCAGGTCGATAGCCACTTTCTGGATGTGACGCATGCGTCGCAATTTAAATTTGCATTGATTTTTTAATGACTTTACTCTACATAAATCTTCATATTAATTCCTAAATTTCTATCTACTTCAATATAATAATTATATTTCAATATTTAGAAAAATTATAAAATAAAAAAAATTTACGAATCATTCAGGCACAATGAATCGTACTGTATATTTTTTAGTTGGATTTATAACAATAATTCGCCAATAAACAAAATGACAATCGATGCGTTTTTTTTTTTTTTAATATAGGTATCTGCTTTCGCAGCGTTTGTTAGTTAACTATTGACTTTCCCATAACCATAAATTATTGGTTAGTTAATTAAATAGATTCATAAATTAAATAAATAAATAGAGAAAATTAATTAAATATAAAAAAAAATAATTAAATAATAGTTAATAATATAAATTAATTATCTGTTGATAAAATAATATTAGCAGCAATAATTAAAACTGTAATTAAAGTGTCCTGTAACAATAAAAAAGTTTTGTGCATTCAATACGTTTTACGAGTGTTCATATTTTTTTTTATTGTGAGCTACTTTAAGCAATAAACATGGGACGGAAGGTGAACAAAATATCAAAGCATTCAAGAAATCATAAACGTATGCAAGCGTAAGTATATGATTCATATTATTTTTTTAGAAAATATCTCAGATAATTTTTAAAAAATTTTTAAATATCAGTCACAGCCTTTTTTAGGTAAATTTCTTTATAAATCTATCTGTTGTAGCCGGTCTCATAATTTTAAGAAAATTTTTTCATGCATAATGTTTCATTTCATCGAATAATATCAAAAAATGGCATTGGCTCAAAAATATATATATATATATATATATATATATATATATATATATATATATATATATATATATATATATATATAATTTAACGCGTCATGTCAGCACGATTACGCTTACAGTTCTTAACCGATCTTTATGAAATTTTCAAAATATTTATTGGCGTGATAACGTTTTATAAATTGATGAACACCGGCAGCACCCACGAAAAATAAAAGTGTCCCGTTTTGTCTAAGCCTGAGCATGCAAGCGAGAGCGCGCAACAAGCAATAGAGCCACGATCGGTCCGAGCGTTGGCTTGTGACACATATATCTCTCTTCTTGCGTAACGTCTGAGCTAGCAGTTAAATTAATGTTCTATAACTATTTGTTTGTGATTATATTTAAACAAATTATTTTTTCAAAAACTGTAAATAATATTTGAAAATTAAAACTAATTTTGTTAATAATTAATATTAGTTATAAATAAATAAATTAATAAGAATTATAAACGATATTAATTTATAAAATAATTAATATTAATTATAAATAAAGATAATTATATCAATGATCAAATTATTATATCAATTTTTGATTAATAATGTATCAATAAGTCCTTTTTTTTGTTGAAATAATTTTTAAATATTTAAAAGTTTTTAGTTTTTAAATACAAAATAATGATAATTCAGTGATAAAAATTCAATTCAATTCATAAAATTATGGAATTTTTCATCAATATTTCTTTGTTTCACGCGGTTCGCAACATTCGACGCAGTTTTTTGAATTCTATGATACACTACTGAACACGAATTGATCAGACCGAAAATTTTGGAGAAATTTGAAAAATTCACTTTTTCTGAACAACGATAACTGAAGAACCAATCAAACGATTTTGATGTTCTTGGAGAAGATCGACGTGGTTTTTTGAGCTCTGATAGTTATATTATTACATCAAAAACAATCCAGGAAGAAATGTCGGAGTTATGAAAAAAAAAAACACTTTTTTCGATTTTCTTTCGTTCACGATATCTCTCGAACGAATCAACCGATTTTAACCGGATTTGCGGCGATGGACGTGGTTTTTCACGGTTAAGAGCTTACTTGTTTTTGGAGTTTATCGATTAAGCCGTTTAAAAGTTATTTCCCAAAAACCACCTTCAAAAGAAAATTTTTTCTTACTGTTTTTGAGATTTCTCAAAATTTCTCAAAATCTATCGGTCCGAATCGGTTCAAATTCACAGGAAATCTAATCTAGAGGGAACTCTTTAGAACACCGTTTGATAGGTTCCGATCGGTTGTCATTCAAGAGTTATAAGCGATTCACATACTCATACACACACAGACATAGTGACAACGTTGCGGGGGTAGTTCACACCTCAAAACGTCGAGATTCGATGAAAACTCGATTTTCGAAAAACGTGGTAAAATCAATAACTTCCCGATTTTTAAAAATTTTTAATTTTCTTTGCGAGAAGTTAAAAAAACGCTATTCGGCCACAACCAAGAAGAATAGGCAGATTTCTTGGATTTATAATGAAATAAATATGCAATTTAAAGACGAAATACAAGAAATAATTTTTTATTTCCCGATCTACGATATCAATAGATTAAAGCTATCTTTTACGGCTAAAAAATTATTCGAAGTAAAGGCTCGAAATACATTTATTGGAAAATTTTTTTAAATTCTCAAAGTCTTGAAACGAATTAAAAAAATATTCAAAATTAGACAAACAATAGCATAAATTAAAGGTAATTACGTGAAATTTATAATAAATTTGATAGATTGGATTTATTTTCCATGGTTTGAAAATTATTTTCATATAAATGACAATAAATTCAAAATTTGTTGAAATTAATAAAAATTTTATAACACCCAAAACCTGCAAAGTAACCGACTTATTTTACTCATCTTCGAACTATATCTTGGTATTGATCCATAGAATATGTCCACAAAATTTTATAAAGATCGATTCAGAACTGTGGGGCCAATTCTTTCGACATGGCGCGTTACATCGTATATATACATAAACACATGTATAAACTTTTGAGGTAATGCTATTTTTCTACCATACTCGACGAAATAAAAAACATATTATGATAAAATTTTCTTAAAATTATGATATGAGACCGACTACAATAGATAGATTTTTAAAGAAATTTGTCTAAAAAATTAAATTTTCTAAAATAACATTTTGTTAAATTTTCAAACAAAACAAATTGATTGAAATCAGTGTAAAATTTTGAATTTTTCAAATATCTTTTAATTTTTTTGATTATTCTATTATCTATTCTTGTATTGATTTCGCAAGCTATCTATTCCACTTTTCACTAAATTTATGCTTAAAATCCTCGAAAACATAACATAACTTTCATATTTTTCGAGCTGTTTAACATATAATTTTTTGATTTATCGCTAAGGGTTTTAATTTATTTTATTACTTCACAGACGGAAACTAAAACGTGAGGCACAACTATGGGAAGAAGCTCGGGTGAAACTCGTTGAAGCTGGGGTAGCTGATGACATTGAAGATGATGTAGTGATCGACATTACTGAGTTTAATGTCATGGAAGTTAACTCCAACGGAGATTCAATATACAGTACAGTGCAGAACAACGATGGAATTTCCGAAGCTAGTGATGCAAGTAAAGTTACCAGTAATATTATACTAAGTAGTAGCTTATTGGGTGATCTCGAAAGATTGCCTCAGAATAATTATCAAGATAACTCAAATACGTTTGAGAATCGGAGTTTTCGACAGTCTGCTGACGTCGATATATCTGGTCTTGATAAATCAAATTCTAATAGAGATAAACATGCTTGTATTGCTTCTGTAGAAAATGCTAGAGATATCATTTGCGCTAACAGCCAGGAATTAGATTTTCAGGCAGTTGAACTGGATGATATCGAGTATTCTAAAAGTCAAGTTGCCTCTGTATCATTAGAGATTTCAAAAACACGAAATCCTAGTGAATTCGAAACACTTAGACTTGGTCGTTTGAATTTAAACTCATTTCGTAAGCCTTCATTTATTGTAGAAAAAGATACACTGCCACATGAGATTTCGCAGATATCTTATGATACCGAATATTTATCTTGTGATACTGAAATCAGTAATGGCGAAGTTTCTTTCACTACAATAGATGATAATGCTTTGCAAGAAACTCATGATACAGATTATTTATCATGTGATGAGCTTACGGATGATGAAGTACCAATTGTATTAAACAATAGTCATGAAAATAATCAGAATAACAATGCGTTTGTTAATGCTGATGATAATCCGATTCATTCTTATCCTGACAATGTTTCACAAGAAACAAATTCTCAGCAAACTGATGATAACTCAGATAATAATGTTGATAATTCGAGCCAGTCACTTCCGACATCTGGTAATACGAGTGATTCTGTTATTTCTGGTCGTCGCATTTTTGAACCTATGTTTTATCACGAACAACTGAAAAATTTCGGTAACGCTGAGAACCATACTCCCAATTGTTCTAGACTTCTAGAGAACATTACCATAACTGAATCTTATGATATCGGCTTAAATACTTTGATATATTTCAAGTGCCTTCAATGTCAGATGATTAAAAAAGTTTATACCAATCCACCTAAGCCTACTAATGCTTTTACTGTTAATGAAACTTCTGTATTAGCAGTTTTAGGAACAGGTAGTACTTTTACAGCTTTTCAAACTTTTTTAGCTACATTTGATATACCGTACATATCACATAATACTTTCCGTAAATATCAGAAAAAATTTAACAATTTAATTGATGATACTCTTGCCGATCAAATGAAACAAAATGCATTGGAAGAAGCAAGAATTGCTATCAGTAAGGGTGATGTCACCTCTGATGGTATTCCCATTATTAGAGTAATTATGGATGGCAGTTTTGGTAAGCGGAGTTATGTAGGCGGAAAATATGATTCCCTTGGTGCTGCTGTAGGTGTAATCGGTCAAGCTACTCAGAAGCTGATAGATATTGAAGTTTTAAATAAATATTGTCAAATATGTAAAATTGCTGAAAACCGTGGCATAAAACCGCCAAAGCACACGTGTTTTCAGAATTATGATGGGAATCTCAGTTCTGGAAGTATGGAATCTGCTGGTGCTGCCAAAATATTTCAAAGAAGTATTAAGAAAAATGGCTTGATTTACATAGCTGTGATTAGTGATGATGATAGTAGTTCTTATAAAGCTATCCGCGTTGCTGATCCATATCGTAAATATGGCATTACAGTAGAAAAAATAAAGTGTACTAACCACATGTGGCGTAGATTTGGTACACACATTAAGGAAGCTTCTAATGCAAAAGCGATAAAATCGCACGGCGTCGGTGTTTTACGAGACAAAATTAAAACTAGTGCGATCAAAATGCGCAAAGTTGTTACGTATGAAATCGATTTATTAACAAAAGATTTGGACTTAGATAAACTACTTAAAAGTGAAGATGAGCTTAAACAATTTAAAGAAAAAGCTGAAGAACTACAGAAAAGCATAAAACTTGTTCATCATCACGTTTTTGGTAATCATGAAGAATGCCCTCTACATTGGGCTGATCGTTGTGATCGTTCAAAACCAAATTTTATTGTAAAATTAATTGAGTATGGTTTACTAGCAGCAGTAGAAAAAGTTTTGGAAAAATTTAGTTTAAATGCTACCCATTTACTCCATAAACTGACTACGAATGCCATTGAACAATGCTTTTCTATTGTTTCCAAATACATTACTGGCAAGCGATGCAATTATTACAGTAGAAGTGGTTATCAAGATCGAGTGAATGTAGCTGCTATTGATCAGAGTACAGGTACGCCTTTGAGCAAAATTTTTAGCCACAGCAAAGTTGATGTTCCTCAAAAAGTTAGCAAAATTGAAAAAGAACACGTTTTGCAAAGACTTCGTAATAAAAAATACCGCGAAACTAACAAAAAGAATAAACATCAAAACCGATGCCAAGGTACTGATAAAGATTATGGTCCTAACGCCGCTCAGCCAGATTTAGCTGAAACAGACCCACAACTTTATCAGCAGCAAAAAGAAGCTCACCAGATTTAGCTGAAACAGACCCACAACTTTATCAGAAACAAAAAGAAGCTCACAATGACAAGCTTCGTGAACGGCAACAAAATCGTGTTGTTCTTGAAAAAAAAACCAAAGATGAAATAAAGTATGGTGAACCTCATTCTTTTGAAACAGATATGATTTCTTCTCATTTTTTCGGAAAAATTTGTAAAATGGCAAAAACATCGTCTTGTATACCTGTTGTTAACAATATATGTAATCCAGTTGTGTATGATGATGATCAGCTCGAACTCATGGAAAACCAAAGAGCAAAAGCTCTTCAAGATTTGGAATCTAAAATTGGAAGTGTAATTTCACGTTGTGGTTTATTCATTTCTACAGATGAAGAATCCTTTTATTTGTGTGCACGGCCTGATGGTACAGTTGAAGATGATTCTATTGTAATAGTTTGTAATATCTCTGAAGATGAACAAACAAGTGCTAATGAAGCATTGAAAAGCAATAGAAATTTTGCTAATTTATTTTCCTCACGTTTCCCTGAACAAATTAATCCAACTCACTCAATGTATTACAATATTCAGGGGCAGCTTCATGTTTGTGGCAAGGAATATTGTCATTTTGCTGTTTATACACCATTAAATTTAAAAGTAGCTGAATTAATTGTCAAAGATGATGTTTTTTGGGATACTCATATGAAACAAAAACTGAGTAGTTTTTACTATCAAGTTTTAATCGATGAGATTATAGATAGTAGATTAGATCGAAATATGGAAATTCGCGAAGCTCCATCTACTATCGAAGCTAGACGTGAAAAAGCTAAAAGAGAATCTGAAAAATCAGCTGATCGAGCTAAAAAATCAACTAATGAAGCTGAAAAATCAGCTGATGAAGCTGAAAAGTCATCCCAAAAACAAAAACAATCTAAACAATTAGAGAAAAAACAATCATTACCAAAACAACCACCGCAAAAACAAATGAGACTGTCGAAAACTTTTCGAAATTCTGAAATGGATGGGTATGACAAACGATTTATCGATGGTTATCGTCAAGAAATTTTTAAAAGATGTAACTATGATTATAGGATTAATATTTTAGGTGACAGAAGTTACTTAGATGATTTATCTATATCTTCTTTCCTGTTATTACTTGAAGATAAGGGTTTTTCTTTTCAATTTCCAATGACGATTTTTAATCCTCTAAAGCCTTCAAATTCAAATAATGACTTGCAAATCTTTGGTGGTCATCCCACTCATCAACATTGGTATTGCTTACATTTCGATGGTCACAATGTTTTCATTTATGACAGTTTAGGCACTGACAATTTTGAAGATTTGGCCGACGTTGAAAAACACTATATACAAGTTCGCTATCCTAAACAAGTCGAAGAAAAACGAGTAGTTTTTAAAAATGTTACAAGTCAATCAGATGGTAGTACCTGCGGCGTGTACGCTGCTGCATATGCAACAACGATCGCATTAGGTGGTGATCCGTCTGATTTTATTTATTCTCAAAATCCAAAAGAAATGCGAGAACATTTTTACACTCATATTATTCTAGCAAGAAAATTAGTTCATTTCCCAGGTACTAGGAAGAATTAATACTTTTGTGATACACATTAATAGAAAAATAAATGATCGTTACGTATTTCTGCTAGATTTTCTAGGATGCTCTAACATTCAATGCACAGTTTCAGGATAAAGACAGTGAAATTACAGAAGTTATTTATAGATTACCCACGTGCAAACTGACGAAAAGTCTCGAATAGCATTGCTTGCACTATATTCTGACAAAGTACCTACTCTTGTAGATAAAAAATGAGATAAAACGCGAGTATAAAGCCTTACCGATGAGTCCTAATTATCGCGTTGTAACATCCAAAGCAATTAATTGGTATTTTATGAAAAATTAATTGTTTTCACACTTTTGTTTGACACATACATCAGAGATTAAACAAACAGTCTAAAATTTTACCAACTCAACAAGAAATCGATATTTATTCGATTGATGTTGTTGTTGATGATCTTATAAAATGTCTGTTATCAATTTTCTCTGGTGCAATTAATTTAAATTTATAAAATGTATGTGGTCTAAGGCAGAACGTATCAATTGAAAATAATTTTGAATATTTTCTTTGTACTTAACGTTCAGGACGAAACCACATTTCAAAAAAAAAAATATTAAGATAATCAGAATCAAAAAATCATTTTCAATAAACCAAATTAAAACGTAGAAAATAAATAACAGCTTAGAAAAACTAAAAAACACGCTTTATATAGAAAACCAAAGTAAAAAATTTTTATAAATATAAATTAATAAAAGTGTAAATGAGAAAAAAATGTATTTTATTTAAAAAAAAAAAAAACGTGGGGTGCTTTTTAAGATATTATAGAAATGATGATCCGTCTACTCATATTTGTCAATAAAATATTTATAACTATTGACACTATATGCGTCCTACGCTTTTTTTTTTTAATGATTATTTAAGGTACGTTTTTTTTTTATTTACACTATTATTAATTTATATTTATTAACATTTTTTACACTATTCTTGATTAAAATTTATTTTCTACTCTTTAGTTTGGTTTTTTATGTAAAGCGTGGTTTTTAGTGTTTTTATTTATTTTAGTGTCATATTTAAATTTAAAAGCCCAAAATGTCGATAACATAGAACACTTAATACTGTAAAGTATGTTTATAAATATTCTAACCTCTTTCTACGTGTTGACAATATGTATGACAAAATTTAGCAGTCGCTTGACAATTTTTTAATTTCAACTAACAAAAAAATTTGTTCCAAAAAATAATTTTTAAAAAGTTGTGATTTTAATTTTTTTTTCAATTTCTACATGTCAATTTTTTTTGCTACAATTGATTTGTTAAAAAAATGATCGAATATCTGTTAAATAAAGTTTATTTAGTATTTACCAATGAAGTGTTCTAAACAAGTGTTATGAAATAAAAAAATTATACACCATGGAAGAAATAAATAATCACGATCAGCTGAATAAAAAAACAATATTTACGTCTATACAAATGATTGGAATACTGGACACCGACTTTGAAGCCAATTCGCTGATACTAATCCACTAAATAATAAATATATACATACATCAACAAAAAATTGTCTCAAGCTATTATGAATGAATTTTACACTGTGCTCTGCTACGAATACAATTTAACAGATAAAATGGATTCAGTGTCACCCGTAGATTTTGACAAATCTTTTTCTCCAATAATTTCTGAATTATCACCGAGAACCATGAAAAAAAAACCCGAAGATTTAATGTGCCTGATGTATGAAATAATAGTTTTACAATTAAAACTTTATTGTGACATGTTTGAGGTAAATAATTTAGTTAAAAATTTCATAGAATCTCATCCGAAAGACGGTGAAATGGAGCGTTTTTCATCAGCTGAAATTCTGGAAGATAAATTTATCGTTTCAGAATCGAAGATTTTCTTTCCAAAAATTGAGAAAAATAATTGGAAGATTTCTATTTTCCTGGTGATAAAAATTCTGTGGGTGTTATAAGGTGACTATTTTACCCCATTTGTAGGAAATGATACTGAATGATTCAAATGACTGGGAAAAGTCATTAACTTTGTTGAACATTGTCATCAATCATATCATAGCTCTTTCTTCCGAAAAAATATCATCTTTGAACTTCAGGTACTGCAGCCTTGAAACAACGGGCAGCTGATTTTCCGAGGAGTGATGTCTTCCGTAGGACAGGATCGCAAACAGGAACTCTACATAATGAAAAAAATAATGGATTTCTTGGAAAAGCATCCAGCTAAATTTTCAGCTACTAAATTAATTCCATTCATCCGTTGTCCTGCTTACAGAAAAAATCCAATTGTAAAAAATTTGAAGAAAAAATTTTTTTTAATAATTGAAAGTCTGGAAGAAAAACAAAGACATTTAGTGACTCCAGTTCCTGGACATTTAGAAAGATTAATTGAGTTCCACTCGGATCATCTGAATTGTTCTAATTGTCTAAACAGCAAATTGCTCCACTGTATCTTCGGGCGAGCGCTGAACCACAAGACCAATGGAGTAATTAAATTAGGATTAACAATTCTCTTGAAAATTGACCCGCTAATTTACAACCAGGACTTGATAGCGCTGTTAATCACATGCCTGAACACGACTTTTATCTATGACAGCCACACATCAAAGCTCGAGCCGGTGGTAATTAAAGTAGGATTAACAATTCTCTTGAAAATTGACCCGCTAATTTACAACCAGGACTTGATAGCGCTGTTAATCACATGCCTGAACACGACTTTTATCTACGACAGTCAGACATCAGATCCCGAGCCGGTGGTTGTTAAAGAACTGGCTGAATTATTTGTCAAAGCTGAGTATTCAGAAGTTACTTCAGTTAATGAATTTATTCTTCACGCAGCAGCAGTTAACTAGACACATGCTAAACCGGCCGGTTAAAACCAACCTGTAGACTGGAGATCAATTAAATTCTTTGGAAATAATCTCAGATAAATTTTTACAATCTCAACCACTGTCTCTAAGAAATATTTTACGAGACTTTATAGCTGGTGTTATTTTTCTGTTTGCCGAGGAAACGATTCCGCTGAGGCATTATCGAGAATTTATTATTCTATCAGCCGTAATTGTCTGCTGTACACCAGCGTGTGTTGCAGCGCATTGAGGATGTATTTGACAGATAAATTGACATCAGAAGCTGCTATTAATTATATTGAGAGTGCAAATTTGTTTAGTGAAGTTGATATTAATTTCATTGCGTAAATGACTGCTTTTTTGTACGACGCAAAGAAAATTTGTAAATCTTTTGCGTATCCATCTTTAGAGAAATTTTATGAGATATTTAACTCCCTGATCAACATTGAATCTCGGCCGTATGCTGATAAGAATAATTACCTAAAAGCAATTACTTTGTTTAACTGGTTTTTTAATTATTTAGGAGAGTATCGTACCAATGAAGACAAAGAATTTATCTCCAATATCTTCATGTCACAAGTAAAATCTGGGCTTGCTTTTATCATCAAGCATATCAACCAATCTTCAGAATAAATTTATTTTATATGGTTAAAAAATGTCACGAAGTTGATTTAAATAATCTAAATTACTATAAATTCTTTTGGTGTCTTACTCGGTAAATATTATTGAAGAATATGAAGAAATATTACTAAGCTTGTTGAAGTTAATCGACTGGGGGAAAGAGAGTGTAATATGCTCAGTAATTAAATTACCGTCATACCTGTTGACCAAAAGAAGAACAAGCATGGAGAAGAATATGAATTTTGTTAAATCTTTGTCAGAAGCGTGTTGAAACACTTCATACATTTACAAAATAAATTCTAAGAGCGAAGACATCTCAGGGTTGACAAGCTTACTTAGGAATAAACTTTGGTTACTCGGTGAAGAAATAATAAATTATTTGGATCTTATTATGCGTAATGTTATTGAAACAAATATTAGACAAGAAAGAAAAATGGAAATGCAATTTAATGTTTTTTTATTTAACAACTTTAATGTCAAGTATTGCTATGATGTCAATTTTTGCAGCAAACATGATCTCAAGGATAATGTCGAAACACTTTTCCGCGCAGAATCGGTGTAATTGATAATTAACGCGCTTCAGATTAACCAAAAGTATGAATCTTTTTCTAAAAAAGAAGATGATATTATGTTGTTGCTTTTTTCGACATTGAAGACACCCCAGAATAAAAGGTACTGTAACGACTCATACTTGTATAAAACAAAGCATCGAGTGATGCAGTTGTTGTTGGTTATTACGTCTATGCATCAGTTAAAGAAAGAAAATTTGGTGAAGATACATGATACAATTGGGGAGTTGATTATTATTCAGAGTAATCAACCCACGGTAAGAATGATGCAAGAGTGGTTAATGATTAAAATCTATTTAGGTAATCCTAAGCTGTTGGAAAAACTCTGGGAACTTCTAAAAAGAGCCAAAGAAGAAAGGCCTGGAAGTATTACATCGATTGCCTCGACTGTTTATCATTATGTTTCGAGGAATCTTTCTGTGGAAAATCAGCAGTAACTTATTGAAGAAGCTACTTCCCAGCTTTTATCTTGCTCTTTCAGTCAGCAATTTATTGTTCAACTTTATTGTTAGGTAATATTTTTTTCTTTAAGATTGTTTTGATTTTTTGGTAAATAATGATTTACTATAGTTTTTTTTTTTTACAGACTGTGTTGACAAAATTATTTGAAATTATTTGATATTTTAAAGAAGTCTATCGATGAAAATCTACTGCGAGGGAATATGTACAAAAATTCAATGAAGCTTTGTAAATATTTTTATTTTAGTAAATTTGATCCTATTAAAAATTTTACTCTTACGGTATGTATTTTTATTTCTATTTGTATTTTGTAAATTAAATAAATTTATTTAATAATAATAATAATAATAATAATAATAATAATAATAATAATAATAATAATAATAATAATAATAATAATATTAAATAATTAAAAAAAAACTTATTATTGTTATTTCTTCATTACGATAATCTTGAAATTTTTCTGATAATAATAACAACAATAACATATCTTTTTTTTTATCAGACAATATTTCATGATGTCCCAAGATTTTTAAATATGTCAAAAGATGAATGGATATCACCAAAGATATTCGAACATCTAGTTTCAGACTACAAACTAAATAATATTGGCGCTCATAATTTAGTAAGTAATGAATATACATTAGAGAACATCACCTTATCTCAGAAAATAAAAACGCAATGTCAAGAATTGGATGAAGAAGAAATCAATAATGAAAATTCTGGTGATGTTCAAAAGAAAATAATGCCTTGAAGACCAATGATTCCGTTGGAAGAAGATTTCTTTAACCAAAAGTATGAATCTTTTTCTAAAAAAGAAGATGATATTATGTTGTTGCTTTTTTCGACATTGAAGACACCCCAGAATAAAAGGTACTGTAACGACTCATACTTGTATAAAACAAAGCATCGAGTGATGCAGTTGTTGTTGGTTATTACGTCTATGCATCAGTTAAAGAAAGAAAATTTGGTGAAGATACATGATACAATTGGGGAGTTGATTATTATTCAGAGTAATCAACCCACGGTAAGAATGATGCAAGAGTGGTTAATGATTAAAATCTATTTAGGTAATCCTAAGCTGTTGGAAAAACTCTGGGAACTTCTAAAAAGAGCCAAAGAAGAAAGGCCTGGAAGTATTACATCGATTGCCTCGACTGTTTATCATTATGTTTCGAGGAATCTTTCTGTGGAAAATCAGCAGTAACTTATTGAAGAAGCTACTTCCCAGCTTTTATCTTGCTCTTTCAGTCAGCAATTTATTGTTCAACTTTATTGTTAGGTAATATTTTTTTCTTTAAGATTGTTTTGATTTTTTGGTAAATAATGATTTACTATAGTTTTTTTTTTTTACAGACTGTGTTGACAAAATTATTTGAAATTATTTGATATTTTAAAGAAGTCTATCGATGAAAATCTACTGCGAGGGAATATGTACAAAAATTCAATGAAGCTTTGTAAATATTTTTATTTTAGTAAATTTGATCCTATTAAAAATTTTACTCTTACGGTATGTATTTTTATTTCTATTTGTATTTTGTAAATTAAATAAATTTATTTAATAATAATAATAATAATAATAATAATAATAATAATAATAATAATAATAATAATAATAATAATAATAATATTAAATAATTAAAAAAAAACTTATTATTGTTATTTCTTCATTACGATAATCTTGAAATTTTTCTGATAATAATAACAACAATAACATATCTTTTTTTTTATCAGACAATATTTCATGATGTCCCAAGATTTTTAAATATGTCAAAAGATGAATGGATATCACCAAAGATATTCGAACATCTAGTTTCAGACTACAAACTAAATAATATTGGCGCTCATAATTTAGTAAGTAATGAATATACATTAGAGAACATCACCTTATCTCAGAAAATAAAAACGCAATGTCAAGAATTGGATGAAGAAGAAATCAATAATGAAAATTCTGGTGATGTTCAAAAGAAAATAATGCCTTGAAGACCAATGATTCCGTTGGAAGAAGATTTCTCAGGAACATTGAGACGATAAAAACTACCTGATGACATTGGATTGATTATCGTTGCAAGTTTGATTAGCAGTATGACAAATTGAGGCAGGGTTGCGAGGGCTGCTGAAATATTTTGCGCGAAGCAAATGGTCCTGGTTAGTATAAAGGATGTTGAGAATATAACTCTTATATTGTAACAGAGGCGAAGGCACATGAGCTAAGAAATTATTTACTGGAAAGGAATTCTATGGGGTGAAAAATCGTCGGCGCTGAACAAGCTGCTAATAGTGTCTATCTTATCTTACCAATATTAAGTTTGATAAAAAAACTGTTCTCGTTTTGGGGTAATTATTCATTAACTATATTATATAATCATATTTTATTTAATCTAAAAACTTAATTTTCAAGCATTAGTGATAATTTATGCACTTTTAGTTAATACTAAGATGATATTCAACGATAATACCACACTAAAATACAGTAATCATTTTTTTGGGATACGTGATGTCTGTTGCGTGTTAATTGTTTAATCATTATTATTTAATTAAAAAAAAAAAAAACACGCGAGGACGCAGCGCGAATACTTACAGAAATTAATGATGTTAATGTCTTTTTGAACTAATTTTTATAAATTTATGTAATAAGAATTTAAAATGAAAATGAATAAATAAATTTAATTACATAGATTCTAAGAAATATTTACAATAATCGAGATGATATTGAAATAAGCAAATATCAAATATTTTTTGGCTTGGTTTTAATAAAAAGAACTATTCCAAATTGACACATTTATTATGAGAAATGAAAAACTTTATATACAAATTTTGTATTGACTATTGTTTATCATAATTTATTTATTACATTTATATGTCCAACAATAGCTAAAGAATGTTCGAATGCCAGTTTATTTTATCATTACCATTATAATAAATTTTATTAACAAATTATAAAATTACTTTAAACTTGATCAATTTATTAAAAGAATATTATTCTATTCTTTGGTAACTCTATTTTCCCTACACAGCTGAGTGCTTACATTAAGAACTCACATAATAACTCTTAAAACATCAATTCTTAAATTAATAAAACTATCTTTATAGTTTATCTATTTGTTTTACGTAGTAAATTTATAATAATGAGAAGAACACAAGAAAAATTAACGTAAGCAATAACGTCAATTACATGTTAAACATAATTATCTATATTATTAAGAGTAAGCAAAATTTTGTGGCTAGTGTTTTTTCATAAATATTCATATATTTATTCATAAATTTTCATAAATATTTTTAGTATTTTTCATAAATATATGAAAAATATAAGAGGGTACTCAAATAAAATCTCTTGATAAGTGTAACATCGGGATGAGCTTATATCTTTAAAAATGTTAATAATTATGAACTGACATTGATATCTTGTCGACTAATGATATTTTTAAAAACATAAGCTCACTCCGACATTACACTCATCGAGACCTTTCATTTGAGTACCCAAATAACTTCTCAATTATTGAGAATTTTCAATTTTCTTAGCGGGAAGTTTAAAAGTGTGATTTTAGTCATAAAAATCAACTTTGGTGGGAAAATCGGCGGCAAACCGACAAATCGATGCCTATCCATAATTATCACTCTTACTGGGGATTATCTCTAGGTTATTTTACGTAATAATTAACCTACAGTATTTTGTAGATTTTTGACCTCAAGAAAGTATAATAATTTTATCTGTAAATCTTAAGAACTAAAATACTGACAAGATATAAAAAAATTTAGCTCAGAGAATAGTTTATAGCGGCATACTTATACCCAGGTACTATGAATATCATGTATAGAACAGTCGAACATTAAATGAAAACTTGTTTTTACTATTATTTGTGATTGACGTGAAATAAAGTTCGTATTAAATAATTTATATTATTAATTGTAATATGCACCCATAAATATGTTGACTTATAATAAATATAAAATTATAATTATCGCCCGTACCATTGAACTTAGAAGGAGAAAATTTTATAGTAGAGTTTAAACTCTAATAATTATTATCTCGTTATGTTAAAATCTATTAACTTAATACGATAGTAGTAAATATTATTTAAATAATTAAGTAAACTATCTGAATTGTAGTATTTACCATGCTGATGGTAACAACTACTATTATGATGGTAATCAGTAATAATAATTGCTATTATTTTAATTAGTTACTACTATTATCAAAATCGTAATCTTCTATATATATAGGAGCTGTTCTATAGATAGATTGACTCATCACGATATCTCTTAAACTATAGCTCCTATCGACTCCAAATTTGGTAAGAATCTTCTGTACGAGATGAAGAAAAAATCTATGGGCAAATTTTACGATAGCTCATCTCACGGGG
This sequence comes from Cotesia vestalis, assembly GCA_000956155.1. Lineage (NCBI taxonomy): Eukaryota > Metazoa > Arthropoda > Insecta > Hymenoptera > Braconidae > Cotesia > Cotesia vestalis. The sequence goes on from JZSA01006252.1 coordinate 25,603, forward strand.
GTTTGCGAAGGTGGGTGTTACCATTAAAAATTTTTAATTTCCAAGCTATAGCTCCTATAGACTCCAAATTCTCATTTCAAATTTTTTTCTTCGTGTCAGTTATTATTCATTTTTAAAAAAAAGCCACGCAAACATTATAGTGGTTGCACATTGAAAGTTACAATGAATATTAGCTGGAATATCCGACATTACACTCATCGAGACCTTTCATTTGAGTACCTACGTCAATTTTTCATATATTTTGTATATATGTATATATGAAAAATATATCAAAAATGCAAGTGGGTACTCAAATGAAAGCTCTTGATGATTGTCACATCAGGATGAGCTTATATCTTCAAGAACGTCAAGAGTTCAGAAAGTACAGTGCAGTTTAACAAAAGTAATTGTTTAATAAAGCAAAATTTTATCTATTTTTAGTTTACAAATCACATAGCAGTAGAATAAATAAATTACTTTGTTTTTTTATGATTTAATGAACAATTTATTAGTAGAAATTACAGTAGAATAATGCAATCATAATTGAGATTTAAAAATTATTAATAATTAAATATATTAAAAAAGATTGTTAAGTTGCGGATTGTATAACAGTTGCTGAAGCAACTGTTGCAACTGCTGCTCACGCGTATGCCCAGGTAGTTGTGCTGCAGTAACTTGAATCGCTTGATGTGGATACATCAAATTATTACCGTTGCGTGGAATGAACTGCGGTAATACCTGCGGCAACATTTGTTGACCGATAAGTGATTGCGGCATCAATAACTTCGGCATACTTGACGGTGACGTGACGGACTGGGGCACAAATGACGGTGATATGACGGGCTGAGGGCCAAATGACTGAGACGGGACTAACGGGGGTACAAACGACTGTGACGCGACGAGTTGGGGTACAAATGACTGAGACACGACGGGCTGGGGCACAAACGACTGGGACACGACGGGCTGGGGCACAAACGACTGCGACGCGACGGGCTGTGACGCATACGATTGTGACGCGACTGATTCTGGTGCCACTGGCTTTGATGCATTCATACCATGCTGTAAGTTGTTCTTCATCAACCGTTTTACTTTGTTTTGTAGCTGTCGTTGGTACTTTTGCAGATTTTTCAACTTTTTGTCGGTAGTTGACAAGCTCGTTGAGGCACCAAGAGCAGCACGATTCGCACCAGCAAGATTTCCAGCATTAGGCACAACACCAGGAGCAGCACGATTTCGAGCAGCAGCATCATCATGTATTTCAGGGCCAACAGGATTTCCAGGATTAGGCGGAACCCCAGGAGCAGCACGATTGCCAGCAGCAGCATCATCATGTATTTCAGGGCCAACAGGATTTCCAGGATTAGGCGGAACCCCAGGAGCAGCACGATTGCCAGCAGCAGCATCATCATGTATTTCAGGGCCAACAGGATTTCCAGGATTAGGCGGAACCCCAGGAGCAGCACGATTTCCAGCAGCAGGATCTTCATGTATTTCAGGGCCAACATGATTTCCAGGATTAGGCGGAACTCCAGAAGCAGCACAATTTCCAGCAGCAGGATCTTCATGTATTCCAGGACCAACAGGATTTGCAGGATTAGGCGGAACACTAGGAGCAGCACGAGTTCCATTGACAGGATTTTGATGATTTGCAGGAATGTTGGCATTTGCAGAACGTCGAGTATTACTGCGTGTCTGTGTTTGAGATTTTGGTGGAACGCCAGTCGCTAGGACATGAGCATATGTCCTCGGTGCTTCCATATTTTGTCCTCGAATAGACTGGAGTGCACCTGCACGATTGTTTTTTTTTCGGACAATTTTTTGTCCTTTTCCTGTAGATTTTAAAATTATAATATTTTTTATTATTATATTTTATATATATATATATATATCTTCTGTATGTTAAAATATTTAAGCAATAATAATTACTATTATTATTATTTTGTTTTAAAAAATAATATTTATTAAATATTTTAATGTAATCATTTTCAGTTAAATGATAATAGATGAAATTATTGCGTTTAATTAAATTTAAAATATTAATATAAAAAAACTTACCGCGTACGCTTGCTGGGTTCATGGCGTCGTTTATAAAAATGGCGGAGTAGAAGTTGGGAATTGAGTTCTACAGAATAACCGTGGTTGATTCACATAATACTTGAGCTCAATCGCATTGACCGTAAGATTCGATTGGAGTATAAAAAACCAGCCATATTGTAGTGTGGCACCACTGCAATAAAGGCATATTTCTAGGTGCATTGACATAGTGTCTTCATATGCTGTATGCGCATGCGTCTGTATAAACAAAAGTCTTGTTGTTTTATAAGAGGTAGAAGTTATTTAACTATTGAATTTATAATTAATTAAAAAAATGAAAAAAATTTTATTGTCATATAAATATTTTTCATCCTTATAAAGTGTACTTAACAACATGTGTCATTAAATAATAATTTTTTGTGCAAAATAATAAGTGATATGTGAAGAAAGAGTGCTGTAAGCAAATGAGGACATAACTAAAAAAGTCAATGAAAATTAAATTAGTCGACATTAAAAATTAAAAAATTTTTTTTATTGCAAATATTTTAATAAAGAAAATAAAAATAAAATTTATTCGTAAAAAACTTAAATAATTATGAGTGCAATTTTAAAAAAAATTTTTTTAGTTCTAATTTAATGAACAAAAAAAAACCAAAAAATTAAAAACGTCGGCTAACTAGTGTCACTAAAAGTCAACTGTCAAAATTTTCAACCGAATCATAATAAAAAAAAAGCCAGTTACCAAACTCCAGTACCTGCGGTTGTGCATCCTAAGATAAACAAGTGGCCAATTTTAATGGAGAAAAAAATGTGAGTAACTCTGCGTCTTCTTTGGCTAAAGCTGTGTCTAATATAAAACATTTCAAAGATGGTAACCTACACGCGGATGCTTCATAAGCTGGTGTGACAATTACCAATCTCACTAGGCGTGCGAATTTTGTGATCTCTACCAGGTTGGAGCCTTGGGATGTTTCAATGAGTTCAACCGTATTGAAGACCGCATGCTCTCTGCAGTCGTGCAGCAGGTCCAGACATTCAGGCAGCGCTGAAGAGCCAGATAGAAGGTACTAAGAAGAAAGAAACGATTGTGTGTGTAATTGATAAACAAGCAGCCTAAAGTGACGATTAATAAGACTAAATTTATTACAATGCACATAAGGTATGCTGAACAATCTAATAATCTTAATAAATTATTCAGGTCGCTTGCTATGACAACTTTTGAAAAGCAGCAGATTGCTCAGGTTATGTTTTTTAGTCAAAGATTCAGATTTGCTGAAAAATTAGCTAGCAACATAGTGCCAGTCTTCAAATTTTGGGATGAGTAATTGTCTAATCAGCCCCATTATGATTTCGGGTTGCGTGTTTTGAAATCTGTAAAGATTTTCCCAGCAAATGTTACAACAGATAAAATTGAGGAGGGAATGGTTCAAAAAACGAGTGAAGAAAATGCTGATAAAATTTCTACTGCTGAAAATTTACCGAAGCAAGAAATTTTTATGCAATCTGTTTGCAAAACGATGTTTCCTGAATTAGTACCAACGCGTTGGTAAAAATATCCTGTTGCTGTTTAATCTTCTCAATAATGTGTTTCTGAAAGTTAATTACATGCGAGCTGAAATAAAAGGTTTGTTTATTTGTTTAAAATTAAATGAATTTTTTTTAATTAATTATTTTTTATGATTTTAGGATTGAAGAAATATATTTTAAAAGTTTGTGCGCTGAGAAGTATTTGGTTTATGAAGAAGGTTATGATAAACAAGAGCTATTGCCAAAAAATGGTAATTTAGTTTAACTTTATTTACATTCAATCATTCCTGTTAGTAAGAAATTTTTTTGTTAGAAATTGACGTAATTATTTTCTAAAACTATAAAATTAAACAAAGAAAATTCTTATTTTTAACAAATTTTTTTTTTTAATTAAGGAAAAAAAATTCAATTTAAAAAAAATTTTTCTTGATTGTACTATATCTAGGATATAAAGTATTGCGTCGATCTACAAGAAAACTTTTTTGTAAGTCCTTACAGGATCTTCAAAATTAAAAATTTAGTAAATTTAAACTCTTTTAAATTAACAATTAAAATTAAATTATACCTTATTTATTAGAATAATCAGTAATACGTAAAAAAGAGTACCTGAAGAGAACTTCGTGGAAATATTCGGACTTTTTTCCCATCAGCTTCATCGCTAATTACCGATCAAAAAAAATTTTGATCGATAATAAGGTAAAAAAAAGTAAGTATTTTGAGTAATGGTATGTTAAAGGTAAATATAACACTTTTAAACAATAATAAAATTAATCGAGTTGAAACTAAGAAGCTACTGTTACAGGTAATGAAAAAGTTGAATAGCTGAAGATTTACATCCAGGAGTATGGCCGAAGCTTGATGAAATGAAATAAGGAGCTGTAAAGGAACAAAAACTTCACTCATGCGGTTAAAAGCCGCAACTGCAGATAAACAAGTATCCTTTTCTATAAAATTAAGGGTGGGAGTTTTTAAAATAATATAAGTACGCTTTGAGCATATAATTTATCTACTAAAATACTGTAAAAAAATTTTTAACGTCTGACTATATATAAAATTTTCTGAAATTAAATTTGAAAAGCTTGCAGGAGTATTTGGGTGGGAATTATTTGACAAATCAATTAGAAAAATTAGAAGTATAAGTCTGAAGTTCTAATGATGGCTAGGAATCGTACTAAGATTGTTGGGTAGCAATTTATGTTGCGTATTTACTTGGATTGAAATAATTATATTGAGCTGATGATAAATGATGGATAAGTGAGGTCATAAAATTTTTAAGTTTTACTAAGTATGTTTAAAAAATTGTTTTGCTGGACAAGGAGATGTTATTAGTTGCCAAATGCTGTGGAACGATATATTGTTTCGATTAATCTATGAAATTAAATTTGAAACACTCTTAGAAATATTTGTGTGGAGAATACTTACTAAATTATTTCATGAAATCACAGGGATTAATCGAATATATGATTGAAGACAAGTAATAGTCCTAAAAAATTTTAATATTAATTTGTGTCGCGTATTTCTATGTATTTAAATTATTACATCGAGTTAGCGATAAATTATCATTAACGAGAATATAAAATTTTTAAGTTTTACTAAGTTTGTAAAAAAAATTTTTTTGCTGGGCGAGGAGAGGTTGTTAGGAGTTGCCAAACGCTGTAGAACAATTTATTTTCTCGGATAATCGATGAAATTAAATTAAAAAACGATCTTAGAAATATTTGGGTGGGGAACACTTCTTTCGTTAATTTGAATAATTACAAAAAATTGGATAAAGACAAATTAGTCTAAAGCCGAACGCTGTACAACAATTTATTGTTGCAGACAATCTATGATATTAAATTTAAAACACTCTTAAGAATATTTAGGCAAAAAATATTCGCTGAATTACTTTAAAAAATTACAAACATTAGTCTGGAGACTCATTGAAGACGAGTAATTGTAATAAGAAATCTAAATTGCAATTTTTGTTGCACATTTCTTTGTATTTAAATTATTAGATCGAGCTGGCGATAAATTGATAATAATAAGATCATAAAATTTTTAAGTTTTACTGAGTAAGTTAAAGAGAGGTGGTTGTGAGTTGCCAAACGCTGTAGGGTAATTTATTGTTTTGCATAATCTATGAAATCGTAGCAATTAAATTTATTACGCTTTTAGAAATTTTTGGGTGGGAGTTATTCGATAAATTATTTCAAATAATTATAAGAATTAGTCTGAAGAATTATTGAAGACAAGCAATCGTATTCTGTATGCTAGTAAAATGATTTTGCTGGACGAGCAACTATGAGAAGTATTTAGTTATATTTAATTTTTTTATTTCTGAAGTTTTTTTTTCTTGATTTGAAGTCTCTGATTTTAAACTACTATTTAATCTGAGAAACTAATGAGCTAGCTTTTGAGTATTCAAAAGCGTGTACGCAATCAATTTTTCGCAATTTTGATGGAAGTACAGTTCATTGCAGATTGAATATCTTTTTTCAAAAAATAATCAATTTTTGTATGCTAATTGATTTGCTTTGAATAATATCCCTGATTAAAACTTTTGATTGAAAAGTGGTCGCT
>JZSA01006253.1:0-15515 GCA_000956155.1 Cotesia vestalis
ATTAAATTAAAAAACGATCTTAGAAATATTTGGGTGGGGAACACTTCTTTCGTTAATTTGAATAATTACAAAAAATTGGATAAAGACAAATTAGTCTAAAGCCGAACGCTGTACAACAATTTATTGTTGCAGACAATCTATGATATTAAATTTAAAACACTCTTAAGAATATTTAGGCAAAAAATATTCGCTGAATTACTTTAAAAAATTACAAACATTAGTCTGGAGACTCATTGAAGACGAGTAATTGTAATAAGAAATCTAAATTGCAATTTTTGTTGCACATTTCTTTGTATTTAAATTATTAGATCGAGCTGGCGATAAATTGATAATAATAAGATCATAAAATTTTTAAGTTTTACTGAGTAAGTTAAAGAGAGGTGGTTGTGAGTTGCCAAACGCTGTAGGGTAATTTATTGTTTTGCATAATCTATGAAATCGTAGCAATTAAATTTATTACGCTTTTAGAAATTTTCGGGTGCAAGTTATTCGATAAATTATTTCAAATAATTATAAGAATCAGTCTGAAGAATTATTGAAGACAAGCAATCGTATTCTGTATGCTAGTAAAATGATTTTGCTGGACGAGCAACTATGAGAAGTATTTAGTTATATTTAATTTTTTTATTTCTGAAGTTATTTTTTCTTGATTTGAAGTCTCTGATTTTAAACTACTATTTAATCTGAGAAACTAATGAGCTAGCTTTTGAGTATTCAAAAGCGTGTACGCAATCAATTTTTCGCAATTTTGATGGAAGTACAGTTCATTGCAGATTGAATATCTTTTTTCAAAAAATAATCAATTTTTGTATGCTAATTGATTTGCTTTCAATAATATCCCTGATTAAAACTTTTGATTGAAAAGTGGTCGCTACATGCAAACTGTATATTTATATATACAATCAGCGGAATCGAAACTTTGGAAAATAATTTAATTTTCATCCACTTGTTATTCTTTCTAATATTTATATGTAATCAGGGATATCTGCTAAAAGTGCTTACAGTAACAGTTTTTTTAAGCTAGCCGTTAATGCTGCCTTTTGCTTCTATTGAGCATCTATGAAATTCAATTCGTTTGTACTCTGTAAAAAATCTATTAAACTTTGTGTAGTGTAAATGACTGGGCTTAAAAATTTTGGAGTAAAAATTACACCAAATACCATGTAAAATTTAGGTGGTTTGAACTCACAATTTTTAGACTATTAAACATGTATCGGTAAAATTCATTATAATTTATGTTTAAAACTTAAATTCAATTATTTAAATGTTACACTATTGCATGAAAAATAATTCAAGTACGTTTATTCTGCTGCTTACATAATATAAAATCAGAAATAATTTATCAGTTGCATTATCGTCATTTACGTGACTAATGGTACTGTATACAAAATTAAAAAATACTTCTAAAAAAATTTTGATTTCAAAAAAAAAATTCTTTTTCTCTGCTTAAAAGAAATTTAAATTTTGAAAAGATTTTGTGTCACAAAATGAGAAAAAAAATTTCTCATTTTGTGACACACAAAAAAAAAAAGGGCCGATAACCCTTCCACAGAACACTATATACGCTCTTAAAACATTAAAATGTTTCTTTTTTTATTTTTGTGTCAAAGATTAATTATCTTTGATAACATTTATAACTCAGATCTTTATGTTCTTCAGATTCAGAACATGATGTTCCCACGAACGAGAACCCTGAACCGAAAATTTCTCCAAAATCTGATCCTAATTCCCAGAATTCTCCTACTCCAAAGGAGACGATTGAGGTCATCGAACTTCCGACTAAAGCCCGGGATCTTCTTGGTGTTGATAAACGTCAACAAAAGGACAAAACCTTCGAGTTTCACTCAGACCTTGTTGCTTGCTGGAAGGAAACTTTAACAAAAGGAATGGAGACTTCCACCAAAAAAGAAATTTTGGAAAAATATCCGAGCAAAGGTAATATCAACCTTAAAGCTGCGACTTTGAATCCGGAGCTTCTACCTTTACTCCACAAGTCTGCTGTTGGCAGAGATAAACATTTTGCATCTAATCAAAATCTTTGTGGTCTTTCCTTGGTCAGTCTCGGTAAAGCATTGTGTGCTATATTTTCTGATGATGCGGAACCATTAGAAAAGGATGATATTCTAGAGTTGCTTTGCGATTCAAGTAATCTTATGTGTGAACTGATGTTCCAGCTTGAAAAAGCTCGCAAAACTCACATTTATCAGTTCGTCGACCCGAAACATAAATCTATTTTAGAAGATTCTGTTACAGATGATTTTTTATTTGGAGCAGATCTTTCAAAAAGAATTAAAAATTCTTCTACAGTTGAAAAAGCTGGTCTATCTCTCAAAACCCAACCTGAACAAAAGTCTTCTGGTCCACCGAAGCGTTTTTTAAACTGGAAGAGCCCGGCTACATCGCGAGGTGGCCTGTCGCAGCCGGGCTTCAACCGGAAACCGTACCACAAGTACAATCAATTCAACCGATCGACACCTCCTCAAACTCGTTCCGTAAACAAGAACAAGGGCTAGCAGGCCCAGACAACCAATCAAAAGTAAAGGTTAGTCCTATTGGCGGTAGACTTAGATTTTATTTGCAAGCTTGGTCGCAAATAACTTCTGATAGTTTCATTTTGGAAACTATATCTGGGTATAAAATACCTTTTTTAACCACACCAGTACAAAATAAAGAACCCTCTATTAATTTAGTTACTGATAATCAAGCTATGAATAAAGCTATCGATGAGCTTTTATCTTTAGGAGCTATTCAGAAATGTTATGATGTTGACGGTCAATTTCTATCCAGTATTTTCCTCACTCCTAAAAGTAATGGAAAATTGCGATTTATTTTAAATTTGAAAAAATTAAATTGTTTTATTGACGTCACTCCTTTCAAAATGGAAGATTTCAGAACAGTTTTAAAACTTATGACTGAAGGATGTTTTATGGCTAACCTAGATTTACAGGACGCGTATTTAATGATTCCAATTCACAAAAATTTTTGGAAATTTCTCAGATTTCGTTGGAATGGTCAACTCTATGAATTTATTTGTATGCCTTTTGGTTTAAATACTGCTCCGTGGGTATTTACAAAAATTTTAAAACCAGTTATCAGTGTTTTACGAAGTCAAGGTTGGATTTCGGTAGTTTATTTAGATGGTTGGTGGCTGAAAGCTCCATCAGAAGATCTTTGCCTTCAAAACATCAATGTTTCTATTAAATTATTAGAGTCTCTTGGTTTCATAATCAACCGATCGAAGAGTAATTTAATTCCCTCCCAGTCTTGTCAGTTCTTGGGTTTTATTTTTGATTCAAATTCTATGACTATAGAAATAACTCAAAATAAAAGAAATAATATTTATGAGTTAATTTCTTTTTTCGAAAATACTAAGAGCTGCTCCATTAGAGACTTTGCGCAATTTGTGGGAAAAATTACTGCTGCTTGTCCTGGTGTTAATGACGGCTGGTTTCACTCTAAACCTTTCGAACGAGTAAAATATTTAGCTCTTTTAGAATCACACGATGACTACGAATTCACCATGCTTATTCCATCTTCTTTAGGGAAAGAATTTATTTGGTGGAAACGGAATATTTTAAATTCAAAAAATATGATTAAAAAATCGATTTATCAAGTTACCATTTTTTCAGATGCATCCTTAACTGGTTGGGGTGCTTATTGTAATGGTAATATAGCTTATGGTACCTGGTCAAGCCAAGAAAAACATTTTCACATCAATAGTTTAGAATTATTGGCTGCAATTAATGGTTTAAAATCTTTTGCTATTGATTTAAGTAATTGCGAAATTCTTTTAAGAATTGATAATTCTATTGCGATTGCTTATCTTAATAAAATGGGAGGTACAAAATTTCAAGATTTGAATAAAATCTCTTATGAAATTTGGTCTTGGTGTGAACAAAAAAATCTGTGGATTTTTGCAACTTATATTCCTTCTGAAGAAAATACACAGGCTGATTTAGCTTCAAGAGTGGAAAATATTGACACAGAGTGGAGTTTGGCCTCATGGGCTTATAATCAGATTATGAGAAGCTTTGGTATTCCAGAAATAGACTTATTTGCATCTAGTTTTAACACAAAGTGTAGATTGTTTTGTTCCTGGCATCAAGATCCAGGCGCTTTTTGTATCGATGCATTTACTATGGATTGTAAAATTTCGAAAAAATCACAATTAATATTTTTTAACCTTATGTGTTAATATTGCGAAATAACTCACAACTTTTTATAATTATAATTTTTACAGCAGTTTGTTATTCTAGTATAAAAGTAAATAATTCGTCTAATTCAATATTAATTTAACATTATGAATAAATCATAGTGTCATTCAGATACTGAAAGGAATGTAACCCCGCAAAAACAAACTTTTTTAGCTTGATTTTTGTTTAAGGTATGTAATTGTTAATTAACTAATTTCTCTTAGACTTGAGTTTTTCTAAAATCTTTTATAAAAGTTTAAAAAATGTGTCTATAATTTTTTTTTCTCTTGGGAACTCTTGTTCTATGAATAATGAGCAACATCCCGTTGTAAAAGTTTATAAAAGTTTTTTCTCTTGTTTATAATGATTTTTCAAAGTTGTGAAAAACTGAAATATCCGGCTAATGTTATAAAAAAAATTTTTTTTCCTAAATTTTTAATATTGGTTGTTTTTGTAATAAAATATTGTGTTTAGTAGCTTAGCTGAAAAATTTTTAACGTTAATTGTTTCAAAATTTTTTATAAACAAATAGACATTTTGAATGTTTTTGAAAAATTTCTTTTGTCATTTTATTGTCTTAGTGAAATAATGATTTAAAAACAAAATTTTTTTCGCAAAAAAGTTTCTTTATTGTTTATAATTGTTTTTTTCATGTTTATTTATTGATTTCAATTGTTGCCTTACGGCATTACAATTACCCGCTATAGCCCGGGTATGGCTTTACAAAAAAAAAAAAAGAAAAAAATCTTTCTCATCTTTCTTGCCTCCTAATCATCAATCGCTCAACTAAACAACAAACAAAAATAAAATATAAAATATAAACGAAAAAAAAAACATTAATAGAAACAGAATCTGTCAGGTCATTTCTTTCTTTCTTATTTATCCAACCACCATCTCGTTCACTCTATTGCACCTTTTTCCAGATTCCTGAATTATTCCGTACATCCTTCCCACCTCTCAATCTTCTCACATTCACTTATTACATGCTCCAAAGTCTCTTTTTCCTTTTTACATAGCCTGCACTTTCTGTTTTCTTCTTCCAAGCAGTATCTGTTACACGGAAAGAAAAGTGGCTTTAAAATCTCATCAGATGATACACAAATTGTATCACTTGTGAAATCAATAAAGGTGAACCTAAATTTACATCACCCGGTGATACAATTTTCGTGTCTAATGTATTTGAAATGGGACTAATTTGATTGTTGATATACGTACCATCAAACCTTGAAATAAATTTTTCAAGACAATATTCTTTTAGCATTGAAGATACAAAATCATCGTTCATGTTATTTGCACGATTTTTTATAACAAATTTTTAATAAATAAAAAAATACATACGACTCAAAATATCAACAACAAACATATTCTATATGATATTCAGGCGCATGCGTGTAGGGCACGCATAATTTATTTTATTGTGATGTGAAATCTACATCACGGTGATACAATATTTGTATCACCTCAATCCGAAAATAACACCACTCGTAAATCGGATTTTTACATCATGTGTGGTGCAAATTTTAAATCATCTTTTTTTTCCGTGTACCTTTCTACTGTTATTTTTTTATAATCCTGGTTGAAATTCGAGTTCTCTATTCCTGACCTTCTCTTCTGTTTTTGTGCTGCAGAGTCTCTCTCTCTCATCTTTCTGCTCATTTCTTTTCCCTCCAACCACTCCAATTCCAAACCCGCTGATGGCCATCCACATCTTATGTAATAGCTTTCCCTCTCTACATCTTTTATTTTTCCCAAAAACGCCTTTCTATCTTTCCCTTCACAGCACCTTTTCACTAACGTCCTCCCATCTTTGAATCTTAGTGTTTCCTCAAACTTTAGAATTCTGTACCCTGTACTGACCCTTATTTTTTCCAGGTCTAGCTCCTCCCTCACTATATACCCTCGTACTTGTCTTCCTGCCCCCAATATCCATCTTCCGTACTGCTCCATCAACCTTTCCACCTCCTTCTTCTCACTCCAGCCCCATACTTCCGCTCTATACATCAGAATTGTTTCTTTCATTAACTAGAAATTTAAATAGCGCGCTGCGCGCGCACCTTAATTTTAACCAGTAAGGAATCAGGTCCCATTTTTTTGCGAGTTTCGACTATTGACTAACTTCACACTCTCATGTATTTTTATTGTAGGATCCACCATTTAAATTATTTATAAAGAAATCTTTTTTTTTTTAAATCATCATTTACAATTCTCAATATAATTGTGAAAGAATTTGTTTTTATTTGAATTTTCATTTTCTCTTAAAACATTTGTTAAAAAATTTTTTTCCCAAATCTTTCATTCCGGTTATTTATGTAATAATATATTGTGTTTAGTAGCTTGGCTGAAAAATTTTTAACAAATGTTTTATTAGACAATGAAAATTCAAATAAAAAAAAAAATTCTTTCACAATTATATTCAGAATTGTAAATGATGATTTAAAAAAAAAAAGATTTCTTTATAAATAATTTAAATGGTGGATCCTACAATAAAAATACATGAGAGTGTGAAGTTAGTCAATAGTCGAAACTCGCAAAAAAATGGGACCTGATTCCTTACTGGTTAAAATTAAGGTGCGCGCGCAGCGCGCTATTTAAATTTCTAGTTAATGAAAGAAACAATTCTGATGTATAGAGCGGAAGTATGGGGCTGGAGTGAGAAGAAGGAGGTGGAAAGGTTGATGGAGCAGTACGGAAGATGGATATTGGGGGCAGGAAGACAAGTACGAGGGTATATAGTGAGGGAGGAGCTAGACCTGGAAAAAATAAGGGTCAGTACAGGGTACAGAATTCTAAAGTTTGAGGAAACACTAAGATTCAAAGATGGGAGGACGTTAGTGAAAAGGTGCTGTGAAGGGAAAGATAGAAAGGCGTTTTTGGGAAAAATAAAAGATGTAGAGAGGGAAAGCTATTACATAAGATGTGGATGGCCATCAGCGGGTTTGGAATTGGAGTGGTTGGCGGGAAAAGAAATGAGCAGAAAGATGAGAGAGAGAGACTCTGCAGCACAAAAACAGAAGAGAAGGTCAGGAATAGAGAACTCGAATTTCAACCAGGATTATAAAAAAATAACAGTAGAAAGGTAAAAATTTTTTTATCAATATCGTTTCATAACAATTTGATTATTTTAAAAATTAAAACAATTTTTAGATGTTCGTTAATTTCAGTATTAAAAAGTTGAACCGTCACAAAGTTTTACCTTAATTATATACTTAATCAATATTATCAATCATCTCACTTTGTTATAGGTACGTAAAATGTCATGAAATGTCTAAAAGCAATTGCCGAGCTCGAGGTGCAACAGATGGAGGACCAATTACGTTATCTGCAAATCACAATCATCCACCGACTTTTGATACAGAATTGATATACAATTTCCAGAAAAATTTGTACCGTTGCTGAATTTTCAAACAGTTCATCTATTTGCAGATGCAACTTATAAAGTGTGCCCTCGCAATCCAAAGAAAATTGATCAATTTTTTACGATCATGGCTTCTATTGACGAGACGGTAAATAAATATATCATAATGTTTAATAGTTTTATAATTATTATCATTTTATATTATTACAGGCAGTTCCAGTACTTTGGAGTTTAATGAGTTTTTCGCAGATCGATCCCTACTAATTCGAAGGTTTGGCCTTGGGACTTGTTAATTGTTAATGCGAAAGATGTTTTTACCGGAAATTGAAGCCGTTTAAATGGGATTGGCAGATCAGTTGGGATCATCGGTATCCTCGGTATATGAGCTAGTTGACCACCTGCTGGGCCAGTGATAATAGTTGCTACTATTAAATTGTCCTTTAACTCCTTAATAAGCAGCCTCGTCCCATTACACATGCTCGGAGGGTTTAAATTTCTTAAAAGCATGATTGGGATTCCGATTTTTAACGTCAATTCATGGGGTGGCAGTCCAGAAGGGTTCAACGAATTTAAAAATTCCTGTGGATAATGGACTGCATCTTCAATATTCGTTACAGTGTCGATCGATTTGTATGTTTTTGTTTGGCCGGGGACTTTTTGAACAATCAGATTGTTTATTTCATTGACAGTATCATTCTTAGGTGATACTATAGCCCGAGAACACAGCCAATGGAAGTAACTTTCGTGCAAATTCTCGATATCAGGGTATACAGAATCTATTAAATTTTACAAATTATGGAGTATTTGGCCTAGAGACTCATCCAGAAGAATGTCACAATGACCGCTTAAATTTGGAGTTGGAAAAATTCCTTCCCCAAGTTTTAGCAGTTGCTGTGGGAAATCGCTATCAGTGATTCCATGAAGATGAGCTCTCATATTTGTCCTTAATTTTAATGTTTCAATCGTAGTCCATAAGGGAGACGATTTCAAGCATGCCTTGATGATATCTGCTCGCGTGCCTCTGTTAATAACGGGGAGAGTCTGTCGAAAATCTCCAGCAAATACAAAAGTAATCCCGCCCATGACTGCAGAGGAGTTCCTTAGATCCTGTAAGGTTCTGTTCACGGCCTCTATATGTGCTCTATGGCTCATCGTGCATTCGTCCCACATAATCAATGAGGCGTCTTGTAGTAATTTACCAATAGGTCCATTTTTGCGGATGGAACATGTAGATTGTTGTTCAAGATTGACGGATAGTGGAAGTTTAAAAGTAGAATGAGCAGTTTTGCCATCCTTCAAGAGAGTTGCAGCAATTCCTGAGGAAGCAACTGCTATTGCTATCTTCCCTGATTGTCTTATCTTAGCAAGTATCAAATTTGCAAGAAAAGTCTTTCCCGTTCCACCAGGTGCATCCAAAAAGAAAACTTTTCTTTTGTCATGAATGACGCTATCGACTATAGTTTCAAAAGCATGTCTTTGATCTGGGACTAACTTTGGCAGGTTTTCATTGACAAAAGCGGTCAAATTATTTGTATCATAGCGATGAGTCATAGTCTCTGCTGCATTGCTTTCTGTACGAACTGATGATGGTAATCCGAAATCACTTAGGCTTTTGTCATTTAATTGCAACAGTTTATTTTCTATTTGTATCAAACCTTCGTTATAAATGTCCTCATTGTATGGTAAGGTGATGTCTTGATTTTGCTGTCTGATTCTGTGTCTAATATCTTCACATAAATCGTCTTTGAAAATGTTCCATAATTTTAATGGTTCCGATGGCTGACAAAATAAAAGTATGACCACAAACAATTCTCTCAATTGTAATGGACATTGAGAAAGCGAAGCTTCTCTGAGAGTATTTTCCCAATGGTCATCGTTTTCTAGCAAACCTCTAGCACGGCAAGCAGCTTGATACGTTTCTTTCAGAACTCCGTCAACGGTTTTCAAGTACTGGAATGAAGTTGGACCGCGTACGTGGTGCAGCAACATCCTAAGATAAAAACACTCGGATTGAGAAGGATGGACACCGTAGACTCTACCTAAAGCGGAATCTTTTTTTATGCCTGGATAGCCAACTACATTCTCACCACGCTTCCTTCTGATGAACTTATTATTGGCCCATGTGTAGTATTGCGGGACTTCGTGGTAAAGAAGTGTTTTTGCGAATTCATCTTCATTACAGAGCTCAAAAAAAGCCAGCAATGTTGTTTTACGTGGATTTTGGGCCACTTGTACAGCCGTTTCTGTGGTAAAATACACCCTTTGGCCATTTTCTAAGTGGACAGCTAACTGCAAAACTGTAGGATGCCGCTCATGGATCGGGAATTCGAATATTCGCCAAGCAGCTTCGGAAGTACTTATGTAACGGCCATTTACGTAGTTTTCCACTTCATCATTTGGGTTTCTGACGCCAAATGTAGCTTGGTCCGATCCTTTATTTATGTATTTACAAATGTATTTGATGGCTTGAACTGAGTGACAGTACTCTACATTTATGTGAGCATTAAACGTCCTGCACAAAAGTGGAGAATATGGGACAATCCAACTATTATCTATAGTGAAATTTCTGCCTCTGATATTTAGCGAAGCGCTCAGTCCTCCATTTGCGGCATCACGACGACGATAAACTGGATATCCGTCCTCTCCAGTCTGAGTTACGTTGACTAAACGTCGTGGGTATTTTTTTGTGCAAATACCGTTTTTCATACATGGTGCTGATAAGTTATGTTCTCCGCATGGTCCGTGCACCATATTTTTTGTTACGATATCGTACAATATCGGATCGTTTTGTTGGTTGGGCAGTTCCGCAACTATGACGCTATCAATTTCGTCTGGTTGGATTTTTGTTTCTAGCCAAAACAGCAAATGACAGTGTGGTAAACCTCGCTTCTGCCATTCTACACTTGCCATGTAACATTTCACTTTGCCGAATATTTCATTTTTAACGAATAAATTTAAGAATTTCTTCATTTTCAAATGAAACACCCTTGAAATGATGTCATGACGATCGAAAGATCGCTGATCAGGTAGTAGTTCCGCTTTAATTTCAGGCCATTCGGGGTTGCACGTAAATGTGACAAATAAGTCTGGTCTCCCGTAATTTCGGACATAAGTCATCGCGTCTTGGGTTTTTTCATGCAGGTAACGCGGAGAACCTGTAAATGAAGATGGCAAGATTACGCGTTGACCGATATTTGATGGGTCAACATTTCCGTCTTGATTTAAAGCATCTCTGAGATGAATGTATTCTTCAGCCCTTAGTCTCTGTTGGTTACGACATATGTAATTCAATCGTTCCGATATCATTTTTGCCATCATATCGACAATATATTGACTAAATAAGTCCCTGTAATAATGTAATGCATTAAAACAGTTAGCTCTAACCATCAAACTAAATGCATAAAATTGCATGCACGTCACAGTTTTGTTACGCACTGTACCTTCCTGCGGAATGGTTAAATAATAACCGTCTTCTCCTTTCACGAACATTAAGGGATACTGTAGTGGATCATACGATCGGTGTAACTCAGAGACCCTTTTAAGTTGGCCGTCTCTTCCGTGGAGCACTATATCTCTGGGGCCTTTTTCTTCGTCAACCAAGAGAACGGCTACCTCGTTTACAGCTGGAGCATTGTATCTACCCGGGTGTGCTGTCTGTGGTGGGCGGTCGGAATGAATAATTAATTTTAAATTATCCGAAGAATTGCGTTCTATGTTTTGTTTAAAGCTTCGTATATATACATTGTGGCTATTCAGTGCGGTCTGTAGTTCGTTAATTAAATCTATTTTCAGCGTTGAAGCTATGTTTGACCTCAATGATAGCTGATCTGCGTCTGAAATGAAATATACCTGCAAGTATTGTGGATTTTGGCCTGGTGGTGGTAAAAGGCTACCAATAAGATGATATACCTGTCCCTCTATTTTAAAAGTTGGCATAAAATTACCCTCTCTTATTTCTTTGGCGCCAAACGAAGTCATTTGAAATAGGCTATTGTACTTACGGATGTTGGTTATGAAATGTCTAGATAGCGAATGATTATTTATCAAAAGATTTTTTATTGGCTGTGGTGGTTCCTGAATACTGGGGAGACTAACTTTTCCAGAAGCACAGCACATGCCATTAGTTTCATCGACCCATTTTTTGGCTGAACACTTAGGGCAGATCTTATTCATGTCGCCGATTTGGACGGAAGACTGTTGAGCATAATCAATCTGTGGATCGTATCTAAAAGCCGATCTTTTACTGTGGGCTAAAACTTGATTGCGACTTCTCGCTCTTGACGTCTGTTGTCGTTCTCTCTGATCTTGAAGGCGTTGGAAACGCTCAGAGCTTGATTCCCTAGTGCGAGATTGAATATTTCTGATATTTTGCTCTTCAAGCCGCTGCAAACGCTGAGTACTTGACTCTCGCGCATGCACATGAGAGGTTCTTAGATTTTGTTCAGTAAGGCGCTGCGAACGCTCAAGACTGGACTCTCGCGCGCGTACCTGAGAGGTTCTCAAATTTTGTTGAGCTAGACGCTGTAAACGCTCAAGACTCGATTCTCGCGCGCGTGCTTGAGAGGTTCTCAAATTTTGATCAGCTAGTCGCTCTGAACGCTCAAGACTGGACTCTCGCGCGCGATGCGGCATACTTATGGTAATAAGGTGGTAAAATGACTGTTTTAAAACCATATTTAAAAAATGGTGTAAAATTAAATAATGCTCGGACCGGGATTCGAACCCAGAACCTCCTGAGGACAGTCGGCTACTTTACCATTTGAGCTACCCGGTCTATACCAATTGATTTTTGCTTTATCTATATACATTAAGCCACACCGTCCATCTTTCGATAAGCATTTTTAAGATTAAATAATATAATTATAAATGCGAAACAATATAACTTTTCGATTTTAGAAAATTTGCAATTTTCTAAGTGAGAAATTAACGATTGAAATTAAAATTAGAATATATTTACTTAACATATGTATTCCTTTGTATTCATAACCGTTAAATACTTAATTAAAAAATAATATTCTATATAGTATTTATTCAAAAACAGTACTTGTTTCTGCTAAGTAACGATGGAGAATAAAAAGCAAAATTGGAAATTTTTCATTTTATTCTTTTCTAACATACAAGTGAACTAAAAATAAAACCAAATCTTTAATAATTATTATAATTGTCCATTATACTAGAAAATATTCGACAAAATTATGAAATAATTACGGAATTTTTTGGGTAAAATTTGGGCATTAATGCGGTAATTGCATAGTATATTTTCGGTAACTGTACAGCATAAGTGCAGTATATATACTGGATATTTACAGTATAAAAACTTACCAAAACAACTATAGTTTAACCGCATTATGACCGAATTATAACGGTAAATATACGGCATGAGCATAAATGCCGCAATTTTTCAGGCCTCACAATAAATTTTTAAGTTTTAATTGATCGAAGTAGAAATTTTGATGGAATTCCGAAAAAACATTTTTTTTTTGTTTTTATTTCGACAACGATAACTCACGAACGAATCAACTGATTTTGACCGGGCTGGCAGCGATCGACGTGGTTTTTCAAGGTCTAAAAATTATCTTTCCAAGTCAAAAACAATCCAAGAAGAAATGTGGGAGTTATGTGAGAAAAACACTTGTAACAGGGTAAAATTACCCTAAATCGATAAGTTACCAGAGATCGATAATTGTTCGACATAGCACTGGCGCGTCTCGATCTTCGGGCTTGAAGGGAGAATAGGAGGGGGTAGTTTTGTGTTAAAATAGGTGAGCCGTGCAGTGGAAAAGGGAGAAGTAGTGTGACCGCCAGATATAGTGCCACGGAAATCCAAAAAGACCGATCCCCGGAGTAGTGACGAGACGAAGGAAGCCAACTACGACAATCCCTATTGCAGGATGTTATCAAACTCGTAATCTACTCAAAGAGCTTAATGAAAGTTTATGAAATTTCATACGATTTTTTTCTATCTTTATGATTTTTTAAACAGAGTCACGGTAGCAATAGAAATTACCTAGAGAATCTCATTTGATATTGACCTTCGAGATAACTGTTAATAGTACAAAAATAAAAAGAAAAAATACATTTTTCTGTATTTCTCTATAAAATGATCCTACACGGAAAAAAAATCCTATGAAAAATTACGATGGTAACATAGTAATCCAGGACTAGACTTTCAGTATGTTGATTTTTACGATGCTGCCGTCTACAGAATACAATTTGAATTATTGAAAATTACGATGTTATTTAGTAATTTTTTTTTTCCGTAAGAGCAAGTGAATAAGGACGCATACTATATGTTTTAATAAAAAAGAGACAGAGTCCAGTAGTTTGCGACGCCACCACGGAAAGATGACCAACTACTGTATGGAGAGTCTTATTATGTAACTGAACAGAGAGTATAGATATTCCCTCTGATGGCGTAAGGGGATAAACCTTGAGCCTGTGGCGGAGAGGATACCGGGTTCGACTCCTCAGTGACACAGGATTATTTTTTCGGTGAACTAAACTTCCTTTTCATTTGAGTGATAGAAATTTACGATGTTGCATCGTATAAATTATAATGTTTGAGTTCTGGTCCGGCACTACAATGTTTTATACTAAAAATTGCGATGTTACCATCGTAATTTTTCATAGGATTTTCTCTCCGTGCAGACATAGTGCCACGGAAATTGAAAAGGACCGATCCCCAGAGTAATGACGAGACGAAGGAAGCCAACTACAACTAGGACTTCACCCTCGATTAGAGAGTCAGATCATCGTATTATTCGTCAAGGTATCAATTATTACTCTGTGGGAAAGAAGTGGACCGCGGTTTACCCAATACCCAGTTACTTCTCCTAATTAATTGTCAATTAGATCGTTTAATCGACGATTATTTAATTAATCAGAATTAAACATTTGTTAGTTGGATTGAGTGATTTATATGGGGACTTATACCCGAGAGTCACTCAATTGACCTTGCAGGAAAATTTTAACAACTAAAGAAATTTAATCAATTAAAATAATTAACATCTAAAATATTCGCTTAATTTATTGTTATAATTTTTATAATAATTAACGCGAGTGAAGTGATTAATTTTGTCGCTTGGAAAATAATCGTCAAGCGTTTTACTCGTGGAAGTTTTGGTCGAGCGTCAGTACAATTTGTGTCGCAGTAAATTCCAATACCCAAGGTCAAAACAAGTAAACTAGCGAATGTTCTAGCAAAGAAATGGGAAGTTTTGACTTCTGTCAATTTTTTATAATTTATAAAATTATCGCGAAAATTATATCAGGTTTTAATTATTGAAATTATTTTTTATTGTAAATTATTTTTATTTATTGATTATATAATTAATTGATTTTGGAGATTAACTCCGTGAATTAATTAAATTAAAAATTGTCGAAATATCAGAATTAACAGTGTGGACATTAAGTCCAAGAAATTAATTATTCTTTAGTAGAAAAATTGTCATAAGGAAAATTGATTATAATTAATTAATTTACGTCATTAATTTTATAATAATTAATTTTGGGATTTGATTGTAAAATTTATATCATGATTATTTTAATCGTCAAAATTAATTGACCAACTATTGTTATATTATTAAGAACATGACAATAAGTCACTCGAGAATTTCAAGCTAATTAATATTTTAATACCGAACCAAAATTTAAAATCAGAAATTGAAGTAATTGTTAGTTCGAGTTAATTGAAATTAATTGTTAACTGTAAATATTGTTTTATAAAAAATTCTAATGATTGGATATTTCAATTAGCTAAATCTTAAATTTTAATTGACATTAAATTTTTATCAATTATTAAAATTATAAATAAAGTCAAGTCAGTAGTGTGAGTGTGAGACAAGTGTGGGTCATGTGTGAGTTGCAGAGTATCTAGGTCTACGTTTCGTCACTGGGCTGTTACTGCTGTAGCTGGAGCGGGTCATGAGAGAGGGCTGCAGAACATCTAGGTCTACGTTTCGTCACTG
>JZSA01006256.1:0-16020 GCA_000956155.1 Cotesia vestalis
TTTTTTTTTTTTCCAATTGTGAAAATTTCTTTAAAGGAAGAAAATTTTAATTTTATCTATTGAAAAATATTTAAAAAAATGTTATAAAAATATTTATTAAAAAATTAAAAATTTCAGCAAACACCCAAGTTCGTGTAAGTGCTCAAGGCAAAGAAGTTGTCGACAAAAATCAAGTAAAAAGAATTGAGCTCAGTAAACTATCAACAAAATTACGAATCGGTGGAGGAAATATAAAATTAAAAACACCACCTACTCAAGTTCGCGCAGGTATGAACAAAAAATACTATTTTTTATATTATATAAAAATTAATAATCAATTTTATTATATACAATGTATTTTTATGTGGTTAATTAACAGCGGACGCCGCAACATCATTCTTTAATTCAAATCCAAGACTTGTATTGGACATAATAAATCCAATTATCGAAGAAACAGCAGCATCTATTGGTAAAGCATTAGCTGCAAGAGCACTTGGTGCTTTGACCAAGGATGAAATTTTACCGTGATTTATTTTTTAATTTTTTTTCTTCGTTATATTTTTTCCGTCTCAATATTTAATGACTCATGTCATCATACTTTTAACCGTGATAATGGTGACCATCATGATATTTCTTGAAAAGTATTCTTCAAGTTAACATTACCAGAAAAAAATTAAATATCAATTTCTTCTACTAAGTATGTAAATAATAATATTTATAATTCTCTTAATCGTCCGGGAATAATTCGCTGTATTTGAAAGAGTTGGTTATTTTATTAGCGACGTCTGTGAATAAATCTGAAAGAGCTGACTCCAAAACTGGCTTTAACTCGTCTATTAATAAATTACTGTTTGCATTCAGTATTTGATTGCTGGCTGGACCTGCGAGAATTTTATTACATTATATTCATTATCATTAAAGTACTTATAAGAATAAGAGAAAAGAAGACGAAATAGATTCTGTAAAATTATTAAGTCATAATTTTATTATGAAAATGCAGAAGTGATATATGCTATATCTACTTGAGATTATTATTTAAAAATTTTTTGTGAATTGAGATCATTTTTTAAAATTATTTTTTGCAATAAAATCATTAATTTTATGTATGTTATTATCAACTGTAATAAAAACGACAAATCTAAACCGGATGAATCAGTGATGTAATAGTGGATAATTAACAAAATCAACTTCTATTAATTTCCTAAAATTCAATGTGAAACAATGCAGAAAACGCAATAGAAAAAATTTTGAAAATCCAAGAAAAATTTTTTATAAAGTGTTCTAGAAAATTGAAATTTTTGAATAATTTAGAGCAGAAAGTATTTAAATTATCACTTTTTTTTTTATTTAAAAATAATTATTCGTTCTTCTTCACTTCAATCAATAGTATTATCTTCAGGTAGATAAAATCATTTATAAATATATTTTTTTAATCAATTTTTTCTCATATCATAGTATAAAAAAATCACGTAACGATTTAGTACATATATATGACTATAAAATCGATAAAAAATTATATACAAGATAAACATAATTTTTTCTTTGAATAATTGAATGACTATAATTTTTTTTAAACTCAAATAAAAATAACAGCAATCACAGAATGTAGAATTTTACATGAATATTTCAATCTCATGATTATATCAATTTGCATATAAAATAGAAAAAATAATCTATAATTGCCTGATTGACTAGGCGAGAAAATAGTGTGATTATCCATCAATAAGATAAAATTACCACGACCTACTTAGGTGATTTAAAAAATTCATTCGGTCTCTTTATAATCCAAAGCAAGCAAAATTGCAATTACCGCGAAGATTATAATTACATTAAAAATTAAAAAACGTCGAAGATCTCAATGTATTGACAGTATGACTTTATCAGACGTAATAAAATAATGTGAGTTAATAATTTTATTGATTATACGTCTGTTTGATAATAATGTATTAATTCGCGTCTCCAAAAAATTGTTTATAATTAATAACAATAATTATATTTATGTATATCGAATCAATAGCTGTATCAATTAATTTAATTTAATAAAAAATTTAATTAATTCAAAACTTTTACCTAAGAAATTAATATTTTTTGTACGATAAAAATAAATTATATTATAATACAAACGTTGCATAAAAAAAATTTTCATAAAATATCAGATAGAGAAGATAAAAATCAAGCATTAATTTTATGTTATAAATTAATTTACAATATGGTTTTTTAATTTTCAATCGAAATTAAAATAAAAAATTAAAAATTTTACTAAGACTTACCAAGTATAGGATCGCCACCAAAAAGATTTGAAAGATAGACATCAGCTTTTCCAATTTTAATTCCAATTTTCATTTTCTCAAAATTGAGATATACGTCATCGTTTTTAATAACTTTTTCTGCGTGAAGTACTACATCAGAATCATAACCAGCTATAAAAACATGAAATAAACAATTAGTTGATTATTAAGTGGAAATTTGTGTGAAAAATATTTTACTTACTAAAATTTCCGGTAATATCACCGTTTCCTGAAAGTCTAAGCAATAAAAGCCGCGCATTTATTTCATACTTGCCGCGGAAACTGAGCAATCCGAAACTGACTTTGAATGTGAAAGTAACGTCGTCAACGTCGGCTTTAAATTCTCGTATTTTAAATGTAGAAGGACCTTTTACCTTAAATTAATCATCCATATTATTTATTATTATTAGTAAGGATTCTAAATGATAAAGATAGCTGGCCAATGCCAACTAGTTTACAACAAGGTTTAAGTCTTTCAGACTGGCTGACATTTGAACTACAATTCGGTATTCAGAACGAATAATGTATGCATTTTTTTCCCTAAACTCATACTAATTTTTCAATAAAGCTGACGTACAATGAAAAATTTTTATTTTTCAATTTAATACATGATAAATTATTATAATTTCACTGTGTTTTAAACTCATACAACGGGTTTATTGAGTTAACATAGAGAATATTAATAAAATATATATAAAACAACTTTAATGTTGTTTCGGAACAATAAAGAAAAATTTTGTACATGTTTACAAAAAAATGCTTGAATATTTTTTTTCTCTAGAACTTTTTTGTCCCTGAATTAATTGAAATATAATTTATTTTTAAAGTAAAACTATTATTAAAGAAAGAAATGGATTAGGTTTTCATCGATTTGAATTATTTTAAATAACATTGAAAAAAAAAATTGATGAAAATCCATTTTCAAGTGAAGTAAATTTTTGTACCTGTTTTTAGAAAGTCACAAATTTTTTTTTACTTTCATATGAATCAATAGGCGGTATCGATTATTATCAATAATCCCAATTTATTTTTAGTCTTTATTATGTTCTGAAACAATGATATGAACTATGGTGAACTAGTCTTGTAATAATAATTAAACAGAAGCTTTGATTAATATAATATCAAGTTAATCTATTCATATGTAGTGTACATTTCACAAAAAGCGGATAGCGAAAAATATTTTGATCATCCTTGATAAGAGGTTTTGACTTTTATTACAGAAAAAATTCACATTTAATATAGCTATTAATTTTAAACAACCTATTGTCACAATTAACCTTTACAGTTTTTTATACAAGGCTCATTAATGACATTAAATATAGCTGTCACTTCACGATTTTTTTTATTTTCTTTAATAAATAAATTATGGCAAGAAAAAATTATTGAAAAAATGGACTTGTAGAAATTTAATAAAATAAAAAATGCAATTTCTTAAAAATAATTTTTTAGAACAAATTTTTTTGTCAAAGAAAATTAAAAAATTGTCAAGTGATAGCTAAATTTAATGTCATGGTTCATTATTATTCATCTTTTTATCAATTTAATCAATTTATAACGATGAAGGAAATTTTTTTAATCCATCTGATCAAATGAAGCTTGATTTAAGGGGATCTTCTGGTTTGACCCTGATTTTTGAGCATTTTTTTAGGATTTTTTTGTAAAGAACAATAAAGAGCTAGAGTTTTGAGCTCTTTACCATTTATTTATATATATTTTAAGAGTATACAGTTGAACTTTTAGCTAAAAACATTCAGTAGAATTAAAGTTATGGGGTGAAAGTAGCGGTTTTGGCCATCTTAGGACCATTTTTGGCCATTTGATATTTTAGTAAACTTGTAAAAAATTTAACTATTCAAGTATGAATTAGTACATTTGTATGAATTAAATTCATAAAGTCTTGCGCTTATAGAAATATTTATACAATAATTTGAAAGTAAAGTGGCCAAAAAAGGTACACTGGCCACAAACGGTACTTCTACCCTAGTGGTCTGAAGACACTCACGTCGAAAAAAATTGATGCTCACTTCCTCTATAATATCAGCTGATTGGCTCATTGAAAACAAAAAAAGCCGGCAGGGTTTTAATCTGTAAACTTAAATACACGATCAAAATAAAATTTTGACAATTGGATTTTTAACAGACTTCGGAACAAAAAATTCCGAATTTCGTTTTTTTTTCTGTCAACTTTTTGATACAAAAAAAGAACAAAAATTTTCAAAATTTTTTTTTTAATCGTAGTCCACTCGGTGTATTTAAGTATACAGATTAAAACCTCGCCGAGTTTTTTTGTTTCAGATAATCCAATTAGCTGATATCATGGAGGAAGTGAGCGTCAATTTTTTTCGAGGCGGGGTCTTCAGACCACTATAACTTTTATTCTACTGAATGTTTTTAGCTAAAATTTTAACTGTATACTCTTGAAATATGTACAAATAAATGGTAGAAAATTCAAATTTCTATCTCGTCATTGGTCTTTACAAAAAAAATCCAAAAAAATGCTCAAAAATCAAGGCGTCAAACCAGAAGACCTCCTTAAAATCAAATTATACCGAATAGAGTAGAAAAATATGAGATTATAGGCAAATACAAAAATAAATATTTACTAGAATTAAAAAAAAATTTTGCGTTTAAAAACGATGCCTTGTTTAATTCCACGCATTACATTGCAAAAGATCAGTAATATAAATTTATGTTTATTACCTGAATATTAGTAAGATTGACGTCAAGTCTAGCACCTTCCGGTCCTCGGAGAAGACGAACATGTTTTAAAACTAAAGGTTCAATAGCTGGTGCATCGAGCTCGGGTATCCCGTTAGATAATTTGCTCCTCAATTCTTCAATAGAATTCAATATACACTTATTAATATCCGGGTCTCTTTTTTTGCACGCTTTAATATATGGAGCTAAAAGAAAAATAAACCAAGATAAAATCGTAATTTTTTAATTACCTGAAATTAACAATTTAAATTGCACAGAGAAAAAAAATACTTTTATTAAGAAAATTTTTTTGATACAAGAATTTGTGTTCTTGAAAATTTTTAAGAAAATATATTCTTAGCTTAAGAACTTGTTAAATTGATTGAAATAATTTTTACTTAATTTAAATAAAGCTATTCTCTTGTTTATCTATTATCCAAAGATAAATATTGATGCTCTTTTTTTCAGAAATTAATAATTAATAATAATAGAATATTTGATCGTCATCGAGTTTCTTGAACCAAGAAATTGTTAATTGAGTAAAAGTATTTTTTTTTTCCTTTTGGCTTTAGTAACTCGAATTATTTTATTACACCTGATATTATTGGTGCTATCAGTATTGAGGTCTTTAAAACTAAATTGTTTGATTATTTAATTAAACTAGAGACTTAAATTAAGTTACTTATTATTATCATCATCCTCTGTATTTATATTAATACCATTGTTATTTTGATTATATTCTAAATTTTTCTATTATTGTATTTACTATTGCAAAAATTATTTTGTAAGCTTTGTTATTTGGCAACGGCCTTGGCATTATCAAATAAATAAATTATAAAAGTACATTGTGTTAGTAAGCTAGATATAAAAATGAAAAAAAAAATAAATATTATTACCTTGGCTTTGGCAAAGAAATCAACAACACTTTGAGAAGTTCCATCAAACATTCCACCAGTTGTGACAGTTCCTGAATGAGA
This sequence comes from Cotesia vestalis, assembly GCA_000956155.1. Classification (NCBI taxonomy): domain Eukaryota; kingdom Metazoa; phylum Arthropoda; class Insecta; order Hymenoptera; family Braconidae; genus Cotesia; species Cotesia vestalis. The sequence goes on from JZSA01006256.1 coordinate 5,942, forward strand.
AAAAGCCTTGATATTATCAGAAATTCCATCAGAATTCAAATTAATATCATGATTACCATTGCTCTCTCTGGAAGTATTGAAATTTTCTTGAGCTTTGCTGAGCATGCTAAATATATCAACGTTATTGAAAGAGTCACTGGCTTTATTAATGACTTGTTTTTTATTCTTCAAATTTGTATTAACTTTTTTTAAGTTTTCGTCAGAATGCTTTACAAGCTGTTTTAAAATAGCCGCAATACGTATGCACTCGTCCTTGTCGTAAAACCAAATACCGTAAATGTTGCATTTTGAATTTCTGTAGAGTAAAAATGGTTCTTGGAGCTCGAGATCAAGCCTCTGTGTGACAGGTTCCACTAAATTATTGGTATTTAGTCTGTAATAGGTAAAATAAAATTTTATTATTCAATTACTTCCATTCATTCATTTTTTTAATTATTTTTATTTAATAAAAATTTTATTTGTTTTTGCTATAATTTATTTGTTACAAAAATTATCAAATATTTGTTAAATTAATTTTCAAAAGTAATAATAGATATTTGAAAAAATTTAAGAGGTCTTTTTAAAAAAAAAAATATTGACAAAAGAATTGTTAAAAAAAAAAATCCACTTGTAAAAATTAAAAATAACAAGTGTAATTTTTCTAAATTATTTTTTATTAAAATTTCTTCTTTAAATAAAATAAAAAATTCGACATATGTTGGTTGATAAGAATTTTACTAATCGACAAATAACAATTTAAGTAATTATAAAACTATAATTAAAAATTTTTCATCATTAAAAATTATGAGTAAAAAAATTTCAATCATAATTTTCAAAATTTTCTACATGTGAAATTTTGTCATTATAATTTTTTTCAATAAAATTTTAATGTAATAATCTATCTTATTAAGGAAATAAGAAAAATTTTGTCTCTAGGATAGTCATATGATAAAATCGGTTTTTTTAGTGAAATTTAATCTTGATTTGAATTTTTATCTTTTCAAGGTTTCATATCATTCTCAGTGAAAATTAATTTGTTATGATAAGTATTTAGGCTGCATTCAAAAATATTCTATCTCTAGATATATAATTAAGAAATTGCCTTGTATCTTGTGAATTATTGACATTTTTAAAGATATAAGCTCACCCCGACATTACATTCATCGAGACCTTTTATTTGAGTACCCACATTAATTTTTCATACATTTCATATATTTATATATATTATAAATATGTATATATGAAAAATATATCAAAAATACATGTGGGTATTCAAATGAAAGCTCCTGATGAGTGTAACATCGGGATGAGCTTAAATCTTAAAAAACGTCAACATTTAAGAAAGTACAGTGCAATTTAACAAAAGTCATTATTTAATGAAGCAAAATTTTATTTATTTATAGTTCAGAAGTTACGGCAGTCACCTAGTGACTGCAAGGTTGCTAGTTATGAATTAAATTAAAAAAATGACTTTTGTATGAAATAGTAATTCTTCAAAATACATATCAAGTTATTACAATAATAATAATATAAAATATATTTTTCAGATTGTTCATCAGTGTCAGATATCGGAATTACAGCATTAGGAGCATTACCCAATTTAGAAGTATTAATATTAGATGAGATTGATGGAGTAACAGACTTAACACTGAGTGGATTTGTAAATTTACATGAGTTACACTGCCAAAACTGTGACGACATTCGTGATCAAGGAATCGTTACACTGATTGAGACTGCACCTAATTTAAGATACCTGAATTTATTTAATACAAATGTAACAGCAGCCGTACTGAGAACTGCTGATGCTATTACAAAACTACGTACCAATAATTTAAAGCTACATATTGTAGTCGGTTCAATTACTTTGCAACACTGGGTCGTTCGTGAACCTTCACCGCTTCTTGAAATCGAAGCCAAATATGCTACCGTCTCAGATATATCTGATGGATTTTTGTACGATGATGATGATGACATAGATCCTGAAGATATCTGGGATCTTGGTGTCGATGATTTTGATGAGTACGATGACATAAATGATATGGATGAATTTGATTACAACGGAGAGAATCCATTCTATTTATTTTGAGTTCTTTTTTTTTTTTTTGAAATATTTATATGATAACGTTAATTAAATTATTTTCAACAGTAATATTATATTTCTTACATCATAAGTTTACTAAATAAAATGTAAAAATTTTCATTTACACCTTCAAGTGTTTTCTACATAATAAATCAATAATTCCATTTAATTCAGCAGTTTTTTTTTTCAACTTGACGTAGCCCTGGAACTTTTAGAATGTTTAAAATATATATATGTATATATATTTTTTATATCAAGTAAACATATTATTAATTGTTTTTCATTCTAAGAGTAATATAAATTTTTAAGAAAATTTTAATATTTATAACAAATATTTTTTTCTGAAAAATTATAAAAACTAATTAATCGATATAAAATTATATATTTATTTATTTAATTCAATCGAGCCTAGAACAAGTGTTCCCTAAGGGCCGTAAAGTACAGAGTATTACATTAACAGTGAGCAAGTTTATAAATTTTTTTTTTTTATAAATTAAAGTAAATTTTTATCGGTTTTATTAATTTAAGTGAGCATTTTAGAATTAGTTTTTATAAATTATAATATGTTTATAATAATAAGAATTAAGTTAAGGAATTAGATAAGGTTCGGATTAAGGTAAGCTATTTATTTATTTATTTATCTACTGTAAATTATTGAATCTAAGCATTATAAATCTTTATTAAGAAACCAATTATGGACAGAAACTTTAAATTCTTCAAAAGTTCCTGATGCAACAATTTCCGAGGGTAATTTTATTGATAAAATTCATTTTTTTTTTTAGATACTTACAGCAATTAAATTATTATAAAAAAAATTAAATTAAAAAGTTTCACACGTGAAAATTAATAAAAATCATAAGTGAAAATTTTTAGAAGCATTTTTTTATTGTAATTGATTTATTAAAAAAATTTTTGAAATTAACAGCTGACTGCTAACTTCAGTATTATGAAAATTAGTAAAAATTACAAGTGAAAATTTTTAGCAAAATTTTTTTATTATAATTAATTTGATAATACTGAAGAATACTAAAGTTAGCCGTCAGCTGTCAATTTTAAAAATTTTTATAACAAATTAAATAACACTGAAGTTGACAGATATTAAAAATTCTTTTAGAGTTTTATAGCAATTAAATGATTATAAAAACAATTTAATTAATAAGTTTTACATGTGAAAGTTAATAAAAATTACAAGTGAAAATTTTTAGAAGCATTTTTAATTTGATTGCTACAAAATTCTAAAAAAAATTTTTAATAAAAATAAATTTAGCAGATATTTAATAATTTTTAGAATTTTTTTTTTTAAATAAATTATGACAAAAAAAAATTTTTTAAAAATAGACTTATAGAAATTTAATAAAATAAAAAATGCAATTTCTTAAAAATAATTTTTTTAACAAATTAATATTAATAAAAAAATGCTTCTAAAAATTTTTACTTATAATTTTTATAAATTTTCGCAGGTGAAACTTTTTAATTAAATTTTTCTTTTACTAATTTGATTGCTACAAAATTCTAAAAAAAATTTTTAATAAAAATAAATTTAGCAGATATTTAATAATTTTTAGAATTTTTTTTTTTAAATAAATTATGACAAAAAAAAATTTTTTAAAAATAGACTTATAGAAATTTAATAAAATAAAAAATGCAATTTCTTAAAAATAATTTTTTTAACAAATTAATATTAATAAAAAAATGCTTCTAAAAATTTTTACTTATAATTTTTATAAATTTTCGCAGGTGAAACTTTTTAATTAAATTTTTCTTTTACTAATTTGATTGCTACAAAATTCTAAAAAAAATTTTTAATAAAAATAAATTTAGCAGATATTTAATAATTTTTAGAATTTTTTTTTTTAAATAAATTATGACAAAAAAAAATTTTTTAAAAATAGACTTATAGAAATTTAATAAAATAAAAAATGCAATTTCTTAAAAATAATTTTTTTAACAAATTAATATTAATAAAAAAATGCTTCTAAAAATTTTTACTTATAATTTTTATAAATTTTCGCAGGTGAAACTTTTTAATTAAATTTTTCTTTTACTAATTTGATTGCTACAAAATTCTAAAAAAAATTTTTAATAAAAATAAATTTAGCAGATATTTAATAATTTTTAGAATTTTTTTTTTTAAATAAATTATGACAAAAAAAAATTTTTTAAAAATAGACTTATAGAAATTTAATAAAATAAAAAATGCAATTTCTTAAAAATAATTTTTTTAACAAATTAATATTAATAAAAAAATGCTTCTAAAAATTTTTACTTATAATTTTTATAAATTTTCGCATGTGAAACTTTTTAATTAAATTTTTCTTTTACTAATTTGATTGCTACAAAATTCTAAAAAAAATTTTTAATAAAAATAAATTTAGCAGATATTTAATAATTTTTAGAATTTTTTTTTTTTAAATAAATTATGACAAAAAAAAATTTTTTAAAAATAGACTTATAGAAATTTAATAAAATAAAAAATGCAATTTCTTAAAAATAATTTTTTTGAACAAATTTTTTAGTTAAAGAAAATTAAAAAATTTTCAAGTGACAGCTAACTTTAATGTCATAAATTTTTAGTGTCTGTCAAATCTTCAGTGCCATAAAAAAGTCGGCTAACTTTATTATAATTCACAATTAAATTAGTGATTATTTTAATCAATGACAACGCCATATTGATCAAACATCCACCAATGGCTGGCTGGATTTACTGGTAACTTAGCAACATCGGGTGTTGGTAGTAAAATATTTTCCTTAGTAAGTTCCGTGATATTCCGCTTGTCTCTCTGGTTCTATCTAGACGAATTAGACAAATACCAAAACTAAAAACCTCGCCGTCCGCCATTAAAATATAAGTGACGCCATCAATTTGCTCCTCATTATATTTCTGTCCATTTGCAATAATTACCACGTTTATACATCTGTAAGAATCAGTTATTTTAATTCAACAAAAAATGAGTGACATTGAGGTAAGATTTTTTTTTACAAACCTTTTTAATTAATAAATTACAAAATTAAAATTAGCTAACCATAACATAAAAAATTTTCATTTTCTCCACGGCAATACTATTGATTCTCTAATGTATGCTCATATTTTATTTTTAGTTTTCAATTATAATTTTTTTCTATCTCTGAAAAGTCTAAAAATTAATTATTTTTTTAATAAAAAATTAAAATTTATGAAAAAAAAATTAGCCGACAATTTCAAAATTTTTAGAAATTTTTTTTATTAATTTCACTTAAATAATTTTAAAAAAAATTTCACATGTAAAAAAATTTGTAAAATTTTAAGTGCAATTTTTTAGAAATATTTTTTTAGTTGTAATTTAATTGATAAAAAAAAAATTGAAAATTTTTATGGCATTAAAGTTAGCAGTCACTAAAGAATTTTTAAATTTTATTTAACAAAAAAAATAGTCCTGAAAAATTATTTTAAAAAAATTGCATTTAAAATTTTTTGAAATTTCTCAAAGTCAATTTTTTTTGCCATAATTTAATAGTTAAAAAAAAATTCTAGAAATTGTTTTTAAAAATTTCTCATTTAAAATTTTTTGAAATTTCTAAAAGTCAATTTTTTTTTTCTAATTTTTTTTGCCACAATTTATTTGTCAAAAAAAATTCTAAAATTTCTCATTTAAAATTTTTTAAAATTTCAAAAAGTCAATTTTTTTTCCTAATTTTTTTTGCCATAATTTATTTGTTAAAAAAAAAATTCTAAAAAATATTTTTAAAAAATTGCATTTAAAATTTTTTGAAATTTCTAAAAGTCAATTTTTTTTTTCTAATTTTTTTTGCCACAATTTATTTGTCAAAAAAAATTCTAAAATTTCTCATTTAAAATTTTTTAAAATTTCAAAAAGTCAATTTTTTTTCCTAATTTTTTTTTGCCACAATTATAATAAAATAAATAAAAATAAATTAAAATAATTTTATTTATTTTTTAAAAATTATTTAACTTGAATAAAAATAATTATTTAAAAAAATTTTTTATCCAAAACAGTAAATTTATTTTTATTTCAATTTACAGCACAGTGGGAGTCGGAGCGCGAGCCCTCGCCGACCCCGAACAGCAGATGGAGGTATTCGTGATTCCCGATCGCGCTCCAGATCGCGTAAGTCAAGGGAGCGGAAAGAACGACCGGTTAAGGAGTACTCGCGGTCACGAAGCCGCTCCGTATCACGTGGACGTAAACCATATCGCAATACCAAATATGCAGCCGGAAGAAGTCGCAGTCGCAGCCGATCACCCTACCGTGGAGGTGACGGACGGTATTCTCGCAGCCGATCACGTTCTTACTCACGATCGCGCTATTCCCGTGAACGAGATCGCAATATTTACCGGTCACACTCACGCAGCCCCATGTCTTCGAGACGCCGACACGTTGGCAATCGTGACAATCCTTGTCCCTCACGCTGTCTAGGAGTTTTTGGGCTGTCTATTTACACTACTGAGCTGCAAATTCATCACATCTTTTCTAAGTATGGTCCAGTTGAACGGGTTGAAGTTGTTATCGATGCTAAGGTTAGTTTTTTTTATTTAATTCTTATTTATTATACTAAAAAATATTTTTTAAAAATTGCACTTATTGTTTTTTAAGTTTTTTAATGATAAAAAATTTTTTCTTAAAATTTTGTCATTAAAAAAAATTCTAAAAATTTTTAAATATCGACTAACTCAATTTTTATTTTTATTGAACTTGGTTTTTTATTTATTAACTATTTTTTATATTGTTTGATTTCAGAGTAAGTAAATATATTTTTTTTTTTAATTATATGATACTGAATTTAAAAATGATACAGAAGTTAGCCGGCATTTTTAATTTTTTGATATTTTTTTACATAAAATAATGTCATTTTTTGTTGAAATTTAGTTAAATTAATTACAACTCATGTCTTAGTCCTCATAAAAAAAAATTAAGTTTATAAAATTTCAAATAAAAATTAGTTTAAAAATTTTATAATTTTGTTACTATAATTTAAATCTAGCAATTAATTTTCTTAATTTACAATAATTTTTTAAAAATAATTTAGATAAAATTTGAATGATAAAAATACAAGAGCTATTGAAATTTTATCTAAATTTTTGTATTATTATTATTCCAGAATTTTTTTTAATCTGGTACATAAAATAGCTAAAGATTTAGAACAAGTACTCATACAGCTTATGTACTATGTTAAAGGCCTTTAGCAACATAAAAATAAATTTTAGGAATTTAAAAATTTTTAATCAAATTCTAAATTAAAAAAAAATAAATAAAATAAATTTTAAGCATTTAAAAATTTTAAATCAAATTCTAAATTAAAAAAAAATAAATTTTAAGCATTTAAAAATTTTAAATCAAATTCTAAATTAAAAAAAAATAAATTTTAAGCATTTAAAAATTTTAAATCAATTTCTAAATTAAAAAAAAAAATAAAATAAATTTTAAATCAAATTCTAAATTTAAAAATAAAAAAAAAAAATGAAATAAAATAAATTTTAAGCATTTAAAAGTTTTAAATCAATTTCTAAATTAAAAAAAAAAATAAAATAAATTTTAAATACAATTCTAAATTAAAGAAAAAAAAAAAAGTAATATAAATTTAAAAATAATTTTGTGTAATTTCAGACTGGCCGATCACGAGGATTCTGTTTTGTATATTTCAAATCAAGTGAAGACGCAAAAGTAGCAAAAGAGCAATGTTCTGGAATGGAGATAGACGGCCGACGAATAAGAGTTGATTTTTCAATTACGCAACGCGCACACACCCCCACACCCGGAATTTATATGGGAAAACCAACATACTTGCATGACAGAGGTTGGAATGGACCCCGACGTCGAGAGTAAGTAAAAATAAAAAAACTAATAAAATAAAATTTAATTTATTGGCATTTTAAATTTTAAATAATTAAAATGTTCAATAATTGAAACAAATTTTATCACATCAGAAGTTCTAACCACAGAAGCAGTTATCGTCGCTCGCCCAGTCCATACTACAACCGCCGGAGACCACGTTATGATCGTTCACGGTCACGCTCCTACTCACCACGTAAGTCTGATCATTCCATGTTTCCAAAATCACCTTATCGCATGTAGATATATGGTCTACAAAAATCTGAGAGCTCGGATTGTGATTAATTGTCCGAATACCGCATTTATTATTAATATTTTAAATTTTGTATAATTATTAAATACTTTTTGTTTAAAAATTATAAATTTAAACTTCAATACAGGCCATATGTCTATTTCGGAGCATATTTAAAATATCCTGGTAATTTAAGATTAAAAAATGAGAGAGTAAATGTTTAAAATCGTCTCAGTTATTATTTTTTAGCGGTAGAAAATTAAATTCCTATTACGAGAGTGTTACGGGTATTCAAAAACAATCACAGTTTTTTTGTTGCTTAATTAATTTCAGGTCGATATTAAAGTGAGTCGAGTTGCGATGCGAGTGGGCCAGGTGTATCGGAAGCCATTTATCTGTCTTGAGCCTTTGACCCTTCTTATTTCTTCTATACTAGCGGGAGGGTCAAAATGATTTAAAAAAAAAAATAATTAATAACAATATTCAATAAACAAAGATTATTAATATAAAAAATATTAAATAAAATATTGCATTATGTTTTTATATCTGACTAAGCTCGACTTATTATTGTGGGCTTTTAAATTAATCAGTCAGAAAATTGACCTTTTCATTTTTCTATTTACGAAAATAGGACATTGAAAATATATATATATATATATATTATTTAAAGAATGTTTTAATGTGTATCGTGTTACCTACAATTAGGACGTCAAAACAGTGACTTGTAAACTGTAAAAAATTAAAATTTTGTTTTATTAAATAATTACTTCTGTTGAATTGCTCTGTACTTTCTTAAATTTTGACGTTTTTTAAGATATAAGCTCGTCCCGGTGTTACACTCATCAAGAGCTTTTGTTTGAGTACCCACATGCATTTTTGATATATTTTTCATATATTCATATATATAAATATATAAAATATATGAAAAATTCATGTGGGTACTCAAATGAAAGCTCTTGATGAGTGTAACATCGAAATGAGCTTATATCTTTAAAAATGTCATTAGTTAACAAGATACGAGGTCATTTTTTAATTACTGACATTTTTAAAGATATAAGCTCATCCTGAAGTTAGGCTCATTGAGACCTTTCATTTGAGTACCCACATAGCATTTTTGATATATTTTATATATATATATATTATTTGTGAAATATATAAATATATCAAATATATGAAAAATTGATGTGGGTATTCAAATGAAAGGTCTCGATGAGTGTAACATCAGGATAAGTTTATATCTTTAAAAATGTCATTATTTCACTAGATAAAGGGTTATTTCTTATTTATGTATCTAGAGATAGATAATATCAATAAAATTTTTGTTACTGTATTTTATTAAAAAATTGTAAATTTATTATTATTTTAATTTTTAATAATTAATATAAAACGTCCTTATTGTATTAGCGCGATATAAATCCAAATCGTAAGACTTGTAATTTTTTTTTTTTTTCATATATTTTGATTTGGTAATTAAAATTTTCTGATTAATATAAATTATTTAATAAGACCAATTCACCTTCGTGTTTATATAATGAGGGGAGGGTAATAAGGTAAATAAATGTGGTATTTTTAAATAGTTTATAAAAAAATGATAAGTCAAAAAATTTAATCTTTTAATTTAATAAAAAAATAATATTAATATTAATATTAGTAATAATAATAATAATAATCATTATTGAAAGAATAAATAAAAATAAATAAAAAACTAAGAGCGAATGTAAGTTCTCTAACATGTTTGTTTGTTTATAAGGTTTTGAATCAAGAGGTATTGGATGATAGAGGGAAGTTTGAAGTTAAGAAAAAAAAAGGTGTAGTGAAAAAAATAACAGAGATTTGAAAAGAGAAAGAGACCGAAGAAACTTGTATAAAAAACAGTTTATAAATTAAATATATATGTCAAATATATATATATCAATATATAAATGAAAAAAAAAAAAAAAAAAAAAAAAAAAAAAATTGA